>BKZX01027617.1:22681-56253 GCA_014362285.1 Fagus crenata
GCACTCCGCCAAAGCCACTCAATATTTGCCGTACTAAAACACGTGGGGAAGGGATAATCACAACACAATATGTACATGTACGTAGTAAATGTAAATAAAGCGATAAATGACATTATTTAGACATGGGAGGTGTATTTTTTGGGTAAAATACCTCGTAGACTAATATGGTTGTTACGGTCTCATAGAGGTCTTACGCACTCCGCCAAAGCTACTCAATATTTGCCGTACTAAAACACACGGGGAAAGGGATAATCACAACACAATATGCACAATAACGTAGTAAAGTAAATAAAGCAATAAATGACTATGAAACATGAATGAAGCAATAAATGGACTAGAAAACTTAAATAAAGCAATAAATAGGCTAGAAAGCATAAATAAAGCGATAAATAGACTGGAAAGCATAAATAGAGCAATAGATAGACTAAAAAGCATAAATAAAGCAATAGATAGACTAAAAAGCATAAAAGAGGGTGGATCCTTGTGAATCCCTTCCCATTTTAGGGATCATCACTAGTCACCTCCATCCAAAAAAAAGAAAAAAGAGAGCAAAGAGGAGAGAGAAAGAGCTTAGAGAGAGAGAGTACCTAGAGAGAAGTCTCTCCCTCTAAAGACTACCCAAAACCCCCTCTAAGAACTCCTAAAACCCCTATTTCTGCCTATTCTAACGCTCAAAGAGGCCTAGAGCCGAGCAAAAAAGTGTGCTAAAGTGAGGGGGGGAGGCTGGTTTTATAGAAGGACGTGCACGCCTCGTGCGGGTCCATCACGCGCCGCGTGGTATGGTCCCGCGCAAGTGCCACGTGTCGTCGTTATCCTCCACGCCAGCCCCCACTGAATCTTCCCCCACTGAATTTGCGGGAAACCGAGCTAGGGAGGGAGAGATATGGTCCCGCGAACAGAGGTCGCCGGAGTGTTTTTGGTCCGTCAGGGGGCATTTTTCCGGTGAAGATTCCGGCTAGCCCGGGGAAAATCTTGACGATCCGAGAGTTCCACACCGTGCATGAGTGTGTGTTCTTTCCAACGTGCCCAGGCTCGCGGATCAACTTGTTGCGAGCCGGGAAGACTCTGCGCGCAAGCGTGGCAACGTCGGCGGAAAAGTTATGAAAATTTCAGCACAGCCTTATTTCGTCGACCTGTTTTCATGCGCGTGGTAGACATAGCTCCCGATGTCAGATTTAGGCGATCTTGGTGTCGCTGGAAAGCTGGTGCTACCTACTTTCCAAAGGTACAGGCCTCGCATAGAGGCGAACTTGGGTCCGCAAGATATGATCTTGCGAACGGAGGCCTTTGGAATGCTCTTTATACCACGAGGTCATTTTCCGATTGAGATTCCGACTTAGCCAGAGAAGATCTTGACGATCCGGAAGTTGCACGTTGTAGCTGAAGCGACCCTCTTGCTTGTGGGTTTCAGCTCGCGAACCAAGTTGCTGCCGGTTGGTGAGAATCCGTGTGCAAACGTTGCCTCCCAAATAGGTTGTTTTGTCAACAACACTTAGCAAAATTTGGCTAAGTGTTAAACCGTTTTTTCACAGTTTTGCCCATAACTCTCTCATTTCTCGTTCGTTTTCGACCCTTAAAGTATCGGATCGAAGCTCTCAACGTGCTCCGCGCATTGGTCAAGGGGTGGTCAGTTCAATTCAGCTTTCGGTCTAGTCAACGGTTTGGTTAAACTTGGTCAAATTCGGTTAAAGCTCTCCAAACTCTGGGGAATGTGTCCCGGGCCGCGTTTCGAGGGTTTTTGGGCATAGCGGGCCCCAGTCGGGTCAGAAATGGCTTGGTCAAACCTCGGTCAACCTTGGTCAAACTAGGTCAACCTTGGGAAAACTCGGTCAGATTTTGGGAAATGCGCCCCAAACCCCATTTTGAGGTTGTTTGATGTGGCGAGCCCTCGTCGGATCAGGCCGGCTTGGTTCGGGCTGTCTCGTTTTGTGTGCTGATACCCAAGAAAATCCTAAGGGTAAAAATGGGGTTATGACAGGGGCGTGATACGTGGCACATGGCATGTGCTTGCAGCATGTTGGTGTGAGCTTGACACGTGTCGACACATACAGGCACGTGGCGAGCACATGAAGACACGTGAAAAGGAAGGTCGTCACTCCGCTGGCACATGGAAGCGCGTGAAGAGGAAGGTCGTCACTCCGCCGGCGTGTGGAAAGAAAGGTCTTCTTTCCGACGGTGCGTGGAAGAGCGTGACAGCTCTGATGATGAAAATTTCGCCAGGGATCGATAGATCGGGCGACGTTCTACACCGTAGTGGTGTTTGTTTCCCGTCTCTGAAGAGGTTTCACGTGGATAGGAAGGTCGTCACTCCGCCGGCGCGTGGAAAGGAAGGTCTTCTTTCCGACGGCACGTGGAAGAACGTGAAAGCTCTGATGATGAAGATTTCATCGGGGACCGATAGATCGGGCGACGTTCTACACCGTAGTGGTGTTCGTTTCTCGTCTTTGAAGGCTAAGAAAGAAGTTTGGTAAGCTGTGCAATTTGTAAGAGGAGAAGTCGTACTTCCCACAGACGGCGCCAACTGTTGATGTCTGGAATTTGCATCTCCATGGAAATGATCAGAGTTTTGCATCTTCATATCAACAGTTGCACAGCCAGCTAAGAACTGATGTTGCTGGAAAATCAGTAGACGGCCTTCCTTGGAGTCGAGGAAGGGAAGACCTACAAAAGAATAACAGCTGGTCCGAATTGGCACCGGTTTGGGGCCGACCAAAGGGGCTCCGATGCCTTTGTCAGTATTGATTCCCAAAAAAACCTTGAGCATAAATTTCTGTATCGGAAAGTACTGTTCATACCTGAGTACGAAGAGAGAATGGCATTTTATGCCTTCTGGTCGTCCACGTGGCCTTCCAGAGTCCGTTGGATCTCGGGATGCGTGGAGAGTCTGTGGCCCTTCATCTGGCAAGTAGTGACCAGCTTGTGCATGGTGCTGGGCTACACCGCGGAGGCTTCATTCCCAGGATTCGCGGAGGACACCTATGCATGATGAGGGGTTAATCTGGTGAGGTGTCTCGCTTGATTCCCGTAAAAGATAAGGACGAATCATGGTTTGGTGACTAAGCCATCGTGAGTAGTAGAAGGGAGTCAGTCTTTCTAAGGGAGCGAATGGTCTTCATCTAGGAGTAGAAGGTCGTCATTCCTGACTTGGGAGAACCTGATAAATATTCCCTTCAGTCACGGACAGTTGGAATAGTTGAGTATGCATGAGGGACGGTCGTCATTCGGCTTAGTCATTGGAAGGTCGTCACTCTTAAGGGCTGGAAGGTCGTCATCTCTTACTTGGGGAAAAGTTGTAAAATATTCCCATCAATCCACAACACACAACTCCATATGGGTATCCCGGTATAGGCTCAACTACTAGTGCTTGTGCCTTAGGTGCCGGATCAGCAGCTTTTTCCTTAGGCTTTTCATCCTTAGGCTTCTCATCCTTGGGCTTTTCCTTAGGCTTCTCATCCTTAGGCTTATCAGCTGGTTTGGGCTTTTCAGGCGCTTTGATCTCGATGCTCTTAATAGCACCACCACCCTTGTAAATTAACTTTTCCTTTATCTTTTCAGGACTGCAACACACCACTTTGATTACCACTAAGTTTTCCTTCTCGTTGTACACCTGGTCTCGAATTTCTCTTGGTCAAAATATTCAAAAGCACATAATAACTCAGTTTTTTTCTTTCATTTTTTTTTTAGCCACATAAAATTAAGAACAAATATAGTGAGAAAAACTTATCAGAAAGAGAGACTCACGAGGGAATCTACAGAGCACTTTCTTGACCTTCTTGTAGCAACGATGGCATTGAAGGTCCACCTTCAATATCATCAACATTGTCTTCTATGAAAGCAAAAGTAACCATTTCTAATAATTAAGCAAAAAGTGAAACTCGGAAAGAATCAGAATCATCAAAAAAAAAAAAAAAAAAAGTGACATTTTTTTACAGAAAATAAATACCCACTGATGTTGCTGTGAAATCAGTGGACTGCAATCAGTCGAGCCAAGGGATGGAAGACCTGCAAGATAAAGAAGCTGATCGGAAATGGCACCGGTTTGGGGCCGGCCTAGGGGGCTCCGATGCTTTTGTCAGTGTTAGTTTGCAAAGAAAACTCGAGAGTTTAATTCTGTATCAGAAATGTACTGTTCATACCTGAGGAGAGGAGAGAAAATGGCCTTTTATGCCTTCTGGTCATGGCACGTGGCCTTCTAGGCTCCGTTGGATCTGAAGACACATGGTGCATTAACAACCCTTCACCTGGAAGGTTGTTACTCGTCAAGATTGTAGTGCTGTGCGACGTGCATGGGCTTGACTCCCTAGATTCGTGGAGGACACCTGTTGTAGGTAGTGAGTTGACTTGGTGAGCTGTCCCACTGGATTCCCGTAGCGGATAAGGGGTGAGTCACGGACAGCTAAAGTGGCTGATCATGCATAAGAGACAGTCGTCATTCATCTTGATAATTGGAAGGTCGTCCTTCTTGGAGGATGGAAGGTCGTCCTCTTTTAATTAGAAAAAATTTGTAAAATATTCACATCATCCACCACAAAAAATAAAAAGATTGAAAAGTTATCAAATGGGTATTAATCAAAAAGAGATATTGTTACAAAATTTACAAACCTCTTCCCCCATCGCTAGCAAGCTATAGCCTATGAGCTCAGATCTCAAACTCAGACCACGAGACTGAAGACCTACCACTGCTTGATTGAGAAATGAAGTACAAAGTGTGAAGTGGGCCAAAAGAGTTTGAGATCAAGATTCAAGAGGTCATATATTATGCCAAACCGCATCTTAAGAAGACCTAAACACCATGTCTCGTACGTGTAACCCAATGGAATGTAGACACGTGGGTTTTTTTTTTCGTTGAATTTCATGGTGTCATAAAGAACTTGTCATTATTTTAATTGATTTTCATAGTGGGGTTTCATCATTCACTCCGATCAAGCAGTTGAAGGTGCTGGATCTTGATTGACCCACCTTACCTTCGAATTTCACCCATTTTCAAGGAAGAAAATTAATAATCTAATATACATAGTTAATAGTTTGGTCAGTGCAATTAATATGGCCCAAGCACCTTCAATGTGAAACGCTACAAATAACCTTGTCTACTTAAGAAAATAGATTGTGAACGTTGTTGCATTGTTCGAAAGACAAAAATCTTTACAGGTGATCCTAAAATTAAATCTAACTAGCATATAACCCGCGCAAAGCGCGGAATCATCTATATTAATATTCAGAAATACAATACAGAAAGTCAATCAATCCATTACAATCAAATAGAAAAATATCAAAACAATACAAATAATACAGAGTAAATATAGAGTAAATATAAAACATTTTGTTAACAAATAACAATGGTTTGTAATAACAAATCATTTCTTAAGTGGTAAAACTATTCACGTATAAATTTAGTTAGTTAAAATTACAGCCGAAATTCTAAGCAATTAATAACCCAATAATAACAAAAAATTACACTGCTAGCAAACACCTTTAAAAAGACGGTTAACAAATATATATATATATATATATATATATATATATATATATATATCAACTATCTGTTGTTTAAATTTCTCAAGGGATTTGATTTATCGTATAAAATAAGTCTCTTACTACTATTAAAAGATATCTTATAAAAATATACTTCTCTAAGATTGGTTCTTTTTTTTTCATATTAGACTTCTTCCATAACTTAACAACTAAAATTAAAATTAGTCCAATTATAATTAATGACCAAACAAAATAAAATTTCACCCGAAAGTTATTTAAAACCAACACCTAAACACAAACTTTTCTTAAAAAAAAAAAATTCATATTAGACTTCTTCCATAATTGAATGACCAAAAAAGAAGATTAGTCCAATTAAAATTAATGACCAAACACAAATTAAGACAACGACCAAATTACCCATCATTTCAATTAAAAAAAAAAAACCTACGTTTAAAAAGGGGAAAAAAAAAAAAAAATCGGTGTGTCATACACTCATACTCAACTTTGTATGAATTATAATTCTACTAAAAGACTTCTTTTTAAAAATTAATTGGCCTAAAATTAGTATAAAAAAACTAATTTTTAGATAAGTATATTTTACTAAAATGTCTTTTAGATAAGTCAAATTATTAAAACAATGTATCACTTGGAAAAAAAAGATTTAAAAAAAAATTAACGCAAAGATTGTTAATTAAAAAAAAGATTTTTTAAAAAATAATAAAACACACGTTAAAACATTAAAAAAAAAAAAAAAAACGTTTAAAAAGGGGAAAAAATTGGTGTGTCATACACTCATACTCAACTTTGTATGAATCATAATTCTACTAAAAGACTTCTTTTAAATTTGGTGTTGATCATTAAATTGAACTAATCTAATCCTTTTTAAAAAATAATAATAATAATAATAATCTTAGATAAGTATAAAGGCTTTTTGCAAAGCAGTATTTGGTCAATAAAAAATATAAAACACACGTTTAAAAGAAAGGAAAATTTGGTGTTCATCATTAAATTGAACTAATCTAATCTTTTCTTAAAAAAAAAAAAAAAAAACTAATTTTTAGATAAGTATATTTTATTAAGATGTCTTTTAGATAAGTCAAATTATTAAAACAATGTATCACTTTGTAAATAAAAACAATTGATAGACATGCCACTTGTCATAGTAATATCTTTTATGAATACATAGTAATATTTTTTCACAAAAACACAAATTTAAATTCAATCAAACAGAAATCTATCTTAAGAATTAAGAGCATAATTTGAACTATTTGAAAGGAAAAAATTAAAAATGAATGTATCAATTATGCTTTGGCTTTTGTTCTTCTTTTCTTGTAATTATGCGTGCCTTATCAAACAACAGCAAAGTAATAAAGTTTTTCTAACCTTTCAACTTTGCTTGGATAACTCTTGTAACTCTACAGTAGAAAAACAAAGATATTTCTTCCTTGAGTAAATATGTTTGAGAAAAGTCTAATCTTGTTTTTGTAACTACTCCGTAAGAGAAGAGAATTAATAAATAAAACATAGGAGGCTTTTCACATAATAAAACAAAGGTGTATCAATTATGTGAAACGAAGTGTTGGTTAGTTTTTTAAAGAAGTCTTTTAGCATTAGGTGTCTTTTAGTAGTAAACAACGTATCACTTCATAAAAAAAATTTGGAATGAGTCACTTGGCAGAATCTCACACCGTAAAAAATGTAACACTTGGCAGAACCTCAGATAATTTTAAAGATTTTGTTAAATTAATACTAATGTGTTTTAATTGTTGATGTGTTAGTATGCCACATCAGTGCCACTTGTCATTATATGAGGCATTCTTGGTTTCAACGCCTATGTCTTCTGCTATTATATTACACTAGTCGCAAACCTGTGCGATGCACAGGAAAATTATTAAAAATAAAATCTAAATTAATTTTAATTCCTTTTACCTTTTTCGTTGAATATGGTTTTTTTTTTTTTTTTTTTTTTTTTTTTTTTTTTTTTTTAGTACTTCAAAATGTTCTAAGCAATATCGATAAAGAGACTTTACAAATCGGATTTAGAATAGATCCTACTTTTTGGTTTAAACAAATAACTAAGAAAGTATTTACTATAAGATAATTAAAATTTAATATAATGTAATTTTTCTTTTGGCATAAGTTGAATATAGTCCAATTTTTATAAAATATGATTCATGTTTATATTTACTATATGGATCATGTTTCCATCCAAAAATAAAATAAAAAATACTTAAAATAAAAAGAAGGACAAATAAATACATGGACACATGATTATATGATCAAACCTAAATAATTTTCATAACTCATTTCAAGCTCACATGGTTTCATTATAACAAATCCATCCATCTTTCTCCATTACCAACAACAAAATTAAATGAAATACATAAGAAAAAAAAAAAAAGGAACTCTAAAAATCTTGATGAAAATTGATAATTATGATTATTGTTAAAAGATATTTATATTGTGTTTATATATGTAATATATTTTAGTATTAGATATTAATTATGATTGTATTTTATATATGAAATAATATATTCTTATATTAAAGAAAATATGATGTGTCAAAATTCTAATAGAAGGTTTAATAATAGAATAAAATTGAAATTCAATTAGAAAATATATATTAAAATAATGAGATGTAAAATTGTGAGATTTCAAAAGCTTATGTGGCGCAACATGATGAGGTCAACCAAAAGTCAAAAAACTTCGGTTTTATGTTATAGTATAGATATAAATAAGACTCATGCCTAGTGAGTTCGAATGATACACAAATTATTCTCATAAAAAAAGAATGACTACACAAATTATATTTTTCTTTAAAATATAAAATGCTAACAACATCATTTTTAAGATTTGGCAAGAGTGTCATGTTGATATATATATATATATATATATATGAATTTGTTAATGGATGTCCTCCCTAAGGTTGATTAATTACACAAATACTTCTGCTTTATGGGAATAAAAAAAATAAAGAAAACATTGTTAGTCAACTTTGCGTGTCAGCAAGCATAAAAAGTTGCACTCCTCTCAATAAAAAATTAATATAAAAATGTAATTTAACGGATCCCCTAAGGCACCTGTTAAGAAAATTTCATTTTGAAGACTAGAAGGAATATGTTATAGCCTTAGGTTTGGGGGGGACCTTTTTGTCTTGTCGGTGTACCGGCCAAAAGTAAGACTTTTACAATATCACACACTCTCTCAATAAAAATACAAAAGGGAGAGGAGAATAAAATGAACACGTTAAACTTTAGTGGATAACACCATCATTAAACATTAAACAAACTTTCGTGAGTAGAAAAAAGGAGAGAGGTACATTTCTTGTCAACCACTACATTAGAAAGAATAGGCCATTTCTTTTTCACCCGCTAAGCAATGGCAAAATCTCCTTATGTGAGGAATAATTATTACACATAATGGTCAGAAAAAATTGCTGCTTTGTGGTCTACTTAAGAAGAAAAAGAAATGCGGATAACAACAAAGACAACAAAATAGTAATCACAACTCGAAGTGAGAGTGTTGCTCTCTAAAACAAAGAATCTTCATCTTGTCATCTGTACAAGCTTCTAACTCTACCTATAGAAAAAGCCATGGAGCTCCTCTGCAAGAAGGTGTTCCAATGTGAAGGGCGGCATTGCCCATCTGAGTTGGTGGATTTTTCACGTGGCATGCGAAGGGTTGCCATTAGCGATTATGACTATAGGAGGTCTTTTGCAACCAAGTTAAGAAAAGGTTGCCTCAAAGTGGTACAAATTTCTTGATAGCCTTAGTTCAAAGCTAGAAAGTAATCCTTATCTCCTAGATATTGCCAAAATTCTATCTTCTAGCTATTTTGATATACCTCACAACCTCAAAACTGGTTTCTTGTATTTTGGTTTGTTTCTAGAGGATTACATCATTAATTGTACAAGAATAATTCGACTTTGGATAGCCGAGGGCTTTGTAAGAGAAAATCCAAGGCTAACATTGGAAGATGTTGCAAAAGGCTACTTGAACCAGCTCATTCATAGAAGCTTGGTTCAAGTGGTCAAGTTTTTTATACTATTGACAAAGCTAGAACTTGTTGAGTCCATCATAATTCATATGTTGCGTGAGATCATTCTTTCTAAGTCAGAGGAGTTGGATTTTCATTTAGTCTCAATTCAAAACTGCTTAAGTTTTGGGAGAATTGCTTAATGTCTCTATTCAGAACAATGTAAATACTTAATTAAAGAGTATTACTAGTTCGCAAACTCATTCTAGTCTCATTTTGAGGGTAGACAAAGTTCCCAAATCTTTTCTTGCTACTTGTTTTCCGAATTTCAAGCTCACGAAAACAATGGATTTTGAAGGTGCTCTTATAAATTACATTCCTAAAGAAGTGGGAAAATTATTCCATTTACGACATTTAATTTTGAGAGATACAAAAAATAAAGATACTTATGAAGTCTATAGGTAAACTACACAACTTAGAGATTTAGGATTTGAAACGTGCCCTTGTGTCCGAATTACCAGCAAAGATCAGTACGTGGACTCCTTAAGCTACGATATTTTGCTGCGTACATTGAAAACTATATATAATATTGAATTGAATATTAACTTTTGACATGCAATACAGATATAAAGTGGCATTGGGAGTCTAGAGTCCTTACTAAAACATTTTAAGATTGAAGCCAACAACACTACCCTTATTGAAAACTGGGTAGTTTGGCATAATTGAGAAAGTTGCAAATTTCTAAATTGAAGAGATAAAATGGGATATCTTTGTGCATTGTGCTAGAGAAAATGAGCCATCTTGGGTCGTTGAATATCAGTTCAACATGTGAGGAAGAAGTTCTTGAATCACCAGCAACATCGGCTCAGTTGATTTTATGTTGTGCATGCAGTCAGAAACAGAAACTCAGAATCGTCCAAAATTGTTGAGCTAACCATAACCTTCTATTCTATGTTCTATATTATCTCTTCTGAAGTATATATGAATCAATAGGATGATCTTTCCCATGTATAAATTTTAATTAATCCTTAGATATTAATCAATAGATGAAATGATTTTTTACTAAAAAAATGAAAAATTATTACATTTGTACACAAGTTACACAATGGTTTTTACCCTAAACTGGTCTTAGGCAATGTCAATCCAGTCAGGCCTCTCATTTTAGGTTAAATCTAGAGTTGTCCATTGGAATTTTCATTTTCTTTTTGGGTTATAGGTAAAATTCAAAGACAAAACCCAAGCCTATCTATTTAGCATCCTAAGTCCTAAGAGCATCTTCAGGAGACTCTCATTTTTTTCTCCATATGTGAAGATTTCAGTCACTCTCTATTTATTTTTTCAGATACACTCTCCAGCAGACTCTTTATTTTTTCTCTACTCTATTTAAATATACTTTCTTTATTCTTTTATCCCATTTAAATATTATATTTTTTATTCATTCTTTATCATTTCTTTATTCTTTCTTTTTCAATATTTAAAAATCCCAATGGTCATATTTTCCAACGGTCATATTTTTCCAATGATCATATTCCAACGGTCATATTCTTTTAGTATAAATAGAACTATTTCATATCTCTAATTTCCATTCACCTCAAACCAAATTTTCTCTTTCACTAATCTCAAACTTAGTTTACTCACTCACTATCAAACCCAAATAGGACTATTTCATATCTCTAATTTCCATTCACCTCAAACCAAATTTCTCTTTCATTAATCTCAAACTCAGTTTACTCACTCACTATCAAACCCAATTTTCTCTTTCATTATCAAACTCAAATTTCTCTTTCATATACTATGGCTCATGATTATCAAATGAAGGAAATGGAAATGGCTCTTCTTGATTCCGACTCTGACATTGCTAGGTTGGTAACGGTTAACGAAAAGCGTGGATTTCCAGGAATGTTGGGAAGCATTGATTGCATGCATTAGAAATGGAAAAATTGCCCGACAGCATAGAAAGGTCAGTATACTGGTCATTCTAGTGAACCAACACTTATTTTGGAAGCAATAACTTCATATGATCGTTGGATATGGCATGCATTTTTTGGCCTACCTAGGTCTCATAATCACATTAACGTACTAGAGCATTCTTCTATATTTATGGGGCTTGCTCAAGGGCTTGCTCCTCCAGTAAATTACTCAATCAATGGTCACGATTATATAATGAGATATTATCTTGCTGATGATATATATCTACAATGGTCAACTTTTGTAAAAACAATCTCAGCTCCACTAGAAGCAAAAAAAAAAAAAAAAAACACTTTGCTAGAGTTCAAGAGGCATGTAGGAAGGATGTGGAAAGTACATTTGGAATACTTCAAGCAAGATTTTCAATTGTGCGTGGGCCTACACGCTTTTGAGATGAAGCAACTCTCAATGATATTTTGAAAGCATGTATAATATTATATAACATGATTATTGAAGATGAGCGTAATCCTAATGGAATACAACAAGGTGACGATTACGAATAAGTGCCTGAAAGTATCCCTACAACTGTGTCACTAGAGCATACAACTGAAGTTCAGAATTTCATTCAATCCCATATTCGCATTAGAGATAGAGAAACTCATTCTCAACTCCAAGATGATCTCGTGAAGCACTTGTGGCAACTACATGGCCAATCATAGGATTATCTAGTTTTAATTTTCATGCTTGCATTATTTACTTATGTTACTCTTTATTATAATTTGAAATTTATCAAATCTATACTAGTCTTGTGAAAATTCTTTAAAATTCCATTATCAAATAAAAAATATATTAACACATATAACTTGCAAAGCCAATGCTATATACTTGACCATATTAACGTTCAAAGTAATAAATTGAGTTATCAACCATAATAGCAAATGACATTCAATGATAATAACAACAAAAGTTCAAAGTTTTCTCTTAATTCAAACAACATAAGAGCATTAATGAATATAATACAAAAATAATACAATACTATTTACGAATTACCAATTCTTCTCTTTGCAAGGATTTCCAATTAGCGTAGACGAAAATATTCTTGTTGCACTAGAGGTAATGTATCTACATCCATTGTCATAATTTCCTTCTCCTCTTTCAATGTTTCCCTCTTCTCTTTCATTTTTTGCCTTTCCTATTTCATTCTTTGCATTTCCTCTTTCATTCTTTCTGTTTCCTCTTTCATTTTTGCCAATTGAATTTTTTTCTTCCTTAATACAAAGACACTTATTCTCTAGCTCCATGAATTCAACACGACCCCTCTCAAGAAATTCCATTATCATTACATTGTAATTTTGTTTTTCTTCTACCATGACATTCAACATCAATTCCACATTTGAACTAGTACCTTCGTTGCTCATTTGTTTGTTCAATCGAGCTTTTTCGGCCTTCCTACCTAGTGGTCTCTCCAAGTTTATGGTGGAAGCATTTGCGACATCTTCATCTTCTAGATTTATCGAGTCTAGAGAAGATGTTGTCTCCATTCTCCTTCTTCTTGGTATTTCATTTTGATGACTATTCAATCATTTTAGTGCGTGCTTCAACACATTCCAACAATGTTCAAATACAAATTTTTGCTTTTTTGGATGTAGTTCTTTATACATTTGTTTTGCCTTATCAATCTAAAAAATTAACAAATAAAAACAGTTAATATCTTCAATAGTTAAAACAAATTGATACATTAACACAACTTTCAATATAATAAGATGTACCTTGTTTTCCTCAGTCATACTACTTTGATGCAATGATTCAATCTTTGCCAAACACCTAGAATATTTATTGGTGCAAAATTGAATATTTGACCATCGTTGCATTAGAGAACCTTTAGTACACTTAGTTTCGGAAGAAGTATGAGCATGATAATATTCATGAATTCTCGTCCACAATTGATCATATTTTTACTCATTGCTTTGCACCGGATCCTAGCCAATAGCGAACCACGAAGATACAAGAGCCTAGTCTTATTCTATAGTAAAATTGGCAAGACGTGGTTTAGACTTTTTAGTGGATTCAACTTGGGATGGAGGAATCTCCTGTAACTCTCTTGGGGGTGGACACATTTGGGTTCCATGAGTATCTGGATTACTATTATGATTGCTTATATTTGGAGTTTCCATCATATATTTGTTATACGTATCTTCTAGAAGATTAACGAAATTGGGGGTTTCATTTTGAGAATCCATCCCTAAGGAAAAATACAATACAACATGTCCATTAATTCAAGTTTGGATCAGAACAAAGAGCAGCTATATTAGGTATCAATCACACATGAAAACAATACAACATGTCCACTCAAACTACTGGCTGGAAACAATCTCAGCTCCACTAACACAACTTTGAACAGAATTGAGCAAATGGAAAAAGATGAGCAAGCACAATAGCAAAAGAATCATCTCCAACTCCAAGATAACACTCAAAATCACTATGAGTAATTCAGTAACTACACAGTATTACGTACACATTGACTACACAATAATTTCCAAACAAAAATTGTATTGAATTTCTGCTTGAATAAATCCCACATATATGATATATCCTCTGTATTTTTTGTTTAGACTTCATATGAAACTATGATCTAAAATAATAATTAAGAAAAAATGAAGAATAAGAAAAACCCACAATGCACGCTGCTCAAACCTAAACCACAACAAACTCGGTATTTTCCAATAAAAACCACCCTCACTGAACCCACCTAGCCCCACTATCACTATAGTTTCATCGGACAAACTCAGCCACCAACGTGTTCTACCCAAACAGAAAACCCACAAAAAAATAGTCAAGCAATCATCAATAAACTACCGTAATACCCATCCTGCCAAGACAATCAGACCCACCAAGTCAAGCAACTTAAGTACTACATCTCAGCAACTCAAGCAAAACATCAGACTTACCAAGTCACGAAAGCCTAGACAAACACAGCAAAAAGAGTGAGAAAAGTACCTGAGACCAAGCCAAAATCACCCCGTGCCGAGAACGGAAGAACCAAGGCTCCACCACCCCAGGCCGAGATCGGCGGCATAAAAACCCCAAGTTGAGACCGAGATCGGCGCAAACACCCAGCCCAGGCCGAGATCGACTTTAAAAAAAAAAAAAAAAATCTGGGTAAAAATCACCAGGCAGAGGCCAAGATTGACGCTGTCAACCAGACCAGGCCGAGATCGATGCTATCAACCACCACGCCAGGCCGAGACCAAGATCGAAAGAACAAGATCAGACCGAGAATAGTAACACAAGACCAGACCGAGATGGGTACCGGTTGGGTTTGATGAAATGGCTAAGAAATGGGTTTGTGGAGATGGGTTTTTTTTAGAGGGAGACGGAAATGGAGACGGGATGGTCGGTTCTTCAACATAGGAGAGGGGAGAGCGAGCTGGAGAAAATGAGAGAATAGAGAAAGGAAAAAAGGGAAGGGAGAGGAAAAGAAAAAGCCGGTTAAAACATTTTTTTATTCAATGAAGAGCTACAGTAGCTTTTCATTTGTGAAAAGCTATTGTAGCACTTTGGCAATTTGAAGAGTAAAATGGAGAGCTGTTGGAGCATCATTTTTTCATTTTGGCTCTTCACATGTAGAGATAAAGAGCCAAATGCAGTGTTGCTGAGATGCTCTAACACAAGTGTTGGGCTTGAACCCATATACCAAGATTTCTAAATTGAATTTGAAAGACTTCTAAAATAAAAGTATCAGAGAAAAAAATAAATCCTTAAGTCCTTTTGAATCCACCATGTAGTTCAATTAATAGAAGTAAAAAAGAATAAAAATAAAAAAATCAGAAAACTACATAAGGAAGAAGAATCAAAATAGAATAGAAAAATGTTGTACCATTAGGTGGTTTTAATTAGACATGCAATCATAGAAAAATGTTGTACCATCAGGCTAAGATATCAATTGGTTTTTGGTGTAGACTTGATTCAAACCTAAATCTCTTATACAATAATAAGAGACTTTACCAGTTGAGCTAATTATAACCCACAACATCTCCTAACATATGACAATGAATAATGGAGGAAGAAAAATTGAAAATTACTCATTAGGTTCAAAGACCAATAGGAAAAATAGATGACAGTCCACGGTATTGGGCTTCAAATCCCAACAAGATCTAAGGTTTCTACCACCCGATGTTAGGCTTTTCTAGCCCAATAAATTGACTAATAAGAACTACTCAAGGCCATATAAAACCATTCTTAAATCAAGATGTTCCAGTAGAAGGCCTAAGCAAAGTTGTATATACCGTTTCGGCACTCGTTTCAGTTTGACTATTGAAATGGTATATTTCGGTAACAGTCAATATCAGAGTTCCGTTTCGGGTTTACCGCAAATATATATATATATATATAATTAGCAACTATAAACAAATAATATCAAATAATATAAAATTTTAACTAATATCTCATGGCAAATTGGCAATTCTTGCAACTTGAAAGGACAAAATGGTAAAGATAGTCATTAGTAAATTGCAAGTGGCTAACACCAAGGCTAATAGCTGGCAAATTTTGAAAATTGAAAAAGTTACTTTGTAAACATGGAGGGATAAAGGCCACACACAAAACAAAATGGTAAAAAAAAAATTAAAAAAAAAAAAGAAAGAAAGAAACAAAACAATCTGGGCAGAGTCTAACACATGTGAAGGGCTCTCATTTCTCAAACCAAAAAGGAAAAGAAAAAAAAAAAAAGCAAAGAAAAGAAAGTACAGAGATTTCGAAAGAGAGAGCTTTGGCGGAAAAAACAAAAAAGAAGAAGAAGAAGGAGCAGGGAAGGAGAGAAGAAGAAGAAGAAGAAGGGGAAGACGCAGAGAGTCAAAGAGAGAGCTTCGGCGAAAAAAAAAAAAAAAAAGGGAGCTAGGCGGAAAAAACAGAAGGGGCGGAGAAGAAGGAGAGCAAAGAAAGCTCTTGTACTGGTGACTGATTTTTTTTTTTTTTTTTTTTTCCAGTTATTTATTCATGCCGGCCGAAATTAGTATACCACCCGAAATTGGCAAGAATTGGCCGGAATGACCGAAACTCGTCGAAATGGGCCGAAATTTTTTTCGAGGTGGAATAAGGGGGTTTCTCGTTCCGATTTGCACACCGGTACGAGATTTTCCGATCGTTCCGGTAGGAACGGAACGGTATATACAACTATGGGCCTAAGCCTTTTTTGGAACACAAGATTTGCCAGGAAATCAGGCTGGGCTCTTAGCACGGCCGACCCAACCTTTAAAAAAGCTAACTTTAGCATTGTAGCCCATGTTCTCCAACAACACTTGAGGACCTTCTTAAAGGCTTAAATCCCTAGGTGCAAGAGCCCTTTAAAATTTAATGAAAGAGGACTTGCAATTGGTTATATTTGTAACATTTGTCCTCGTATGATGAGGAAAAAAAAAAAAAAAGAAGCAACAATTGGGTAAAGGATCCCTTCCATTGAAAACCTTCAATTTCCTTTATTTTTTAATTACAATTATGACACATTACATTTATTTGATTTTAAGTTGTTTTAAGACTTTTTGATTTTTTTAAATGCTACATGTTTCTAGCTAAAAATTGGAGGATATGAGAGGATTCGAGATCCTCTCCCAAAGAAGTGGAAGCATTCGTGTGGGCATTCCATCTTGCATAGCTGCTGGCTTCAAGCAAGTGCATGGCTATTTAGGATGATTCTTAGCTATGTATAGATTTTTTGACCGGCAAGTGTGCTATTGGGTCTTGGCGTGTTTCCAAAAGTAATACATTAGCTAGGTGGTCCTTACTTAACAGATACTGGGGGACTTTTATTTTTGCCTTTTAAGTCCTCAATGCTTTGTAGATGCTGTAACCTGGACCAGTTTCAGTCCTCTGCTGTTGTTGTTTTCTTTGCTTAAAAAAGATTTCCTTTCTTTATAAAAAAATAAAAAAAAGAAAAAGAAAAGCGTTTGGTGAGGCTAAAACTAAATAGTGTTTGGCCAAAAAGAATGCGCAGCAACTAGCAGACTTTGAAATTTTCCTACGCAGCCATCTCTGGCCCTAACTGTGAATAAACTAATTAAAATTAGTTAAAAAGATTAGAAACATAGTGTAAAACCACTGTCAAAATTGCCGTCTGAACGAAAAAGTGCCAGAGCAAGGAGTTCTTGGAGATATTATTAGAGACCGAGAGCAGCCTTAAAAGCTACCAATGACTCCGCTCTTTAAAGGTGAGTGCTCTCTCACTCTCTCTCAAGACCAAGGGCAAACTTTAGTAAAGAAAATCACAATATAGCGAAGGAATATCAACTTTCATGGTGTACATTTTATATGTCTCAGTAGTAATTAAAGTTTTAAACTCACATAAATTGTTGTCAGGCTAGGGACAGTAAACCACATATGGTCTACTGAAAAATCACAAACCCACCCTCTGATATCTCTTTGTTTTTAATATAAAAATATCAACTCCACAATCAATACAAAATGACAAGCAGTGGACTACAAACATAACACATTAACAATTTAACACACAGTGACACAATCACACAATGACACAAAAACATTAAAAATCAACGAATACAATCTATGGTGCGTTTTTTTTTCGGTGTTTTCTTTTCCGCGATTAGGAACAACAAATCAAAGGGATCACAACCGCACTCTCTCTATTTTGACGGTAGTTGGTAAAGTAAATTTAGATTATTTATTTTGTAGAAGAAGATTAATTGGGTTGTAAGTGTAAATTATTTGGGCTAATAAACTATTTGGGTTGACTAATTCTGATTGTTGATGTTGTTGATGTTATGCTTTTGGGCTTTTTTTTTGTGCTACTTGAATTGTTTTTATAGTAATAATATTATTGACCCTATTTCTATTTAAAATAATAATAATAATAATAAAATAAATAAATAATTACTAGGGCCAACTTATATAAATCCCCAAATTTTTGATACATACATACCTGATATCTAGGTAAAGCGCTTTTTTTTCTTTTTTTTTTTGTTTGTTTGTTTCCCACCCCGCCCCCAGCAAATTGTATCTATCCCTGCCTCTGGGTGCAGGTGCACATTTGATTAACTAATAGTAACTTTTATTTAAAAAAATCATTACAACTCAAGCCACACTAAAAATGAACAACCACTTATTCTATAAAATATCCTTTACATTTTATTATCCGATAAACCAACTAAAAGAAAACTCAAACCGAACTGGACCATATGACATAAGGCAAGTAGAACATAACGAAATTGGAATTACATGACTGTGCATCCGGTGGGATTTTCATCACTGAAGTAATTATCACATCGGCTCACTTGATAACCACTCCTATAGCCACCACCATAGCTATCATACACTGGCCTTCCATATTCATAATATTGGGGTGGCCTACCATAACCATGACCAAATTGACATGGACCCCCTTGAGAACATGATCCACAACACACCACAACTCCATATCCATATGGGTATGCCGGTACAGTTACTGCAGGAGGCTTGGGCTTCCCTACTACTAGTCCGTGTGCCTTCATTTCTGTAGAATCACCTGCAGAATCATCTGCAGAATCATCTGCAAGTGTTTTAACCACATCTGGTTGTTTTTTGGGCTTCTCAGGCTCAGGTTGTTTTTTGGGCTTCTTCTCAGGCTCAGGTTGTTTTTCGGGCTTCTTCTCAGGCTCTATGATCTCAATGCACGTAATAGTACCACCACCCTTGCAAATTATCTTTTGCTTAAGCTTTTCAGGACAGCAACATACCACTGTGATTTTCACCAAGTTGTCTTTCTCCTTGAACTCCTGGTCTTGTATTTCTATTGTTCACAAAAATCAACACCACATATATAATAACTCAAGTTTTGCAACTTAGAAACACAAATTAAACACGTAATTCATACATACACATAGAGAAATTAGACTTAAGAAAGAGAGACCCACCAGGGAATTTACAAAGCACTTTTTTGACCTTCTTGTAGCAGCGACAGCATTGAAGGTCGGCCTTCAGCACCATCAATGTTTTCTTCTAGAAAAGCAAAAGTAACAATTTATAATAATTAAGCAAAAAGTGAAACTTGGAGACTTTGCCGACAGAAGAAGAATCAGTATCAGGTTCTGACATGAATAATGAGTGTGTGTGGAAGAATGAAGTAGCCAAAAACACAAAGTGACACATTTGACACAAAATAACCCCACAAAAACTGGAAGATGGAGAAAGTGAATTCCATGATAATCTGATCCAAATTGTCGAAACATGTTGTTCTTGTATATATATATATCTAATCTTTACGAAATTCTATTTGTATCTTCACTTCTATTCTTCTCTCTCTTACAGAAATTGTATTTTTCTAATTGACAAATTAATTGGAAATAATTGAAATAAAGTGCTATCTTTGTATATTGTATCATAGTTCAAGTTTCGTGTTATTATCTTTTTATGTTACGAAAGGTTTTAAAAATGTTTATTATTTTGTTTTAATGAATATGTTATAACTTATAAAAGTATATGCGATGAAATATTAGATATATCTATTTTGTATGATAATATATATAATATTATGTCAAAATAACAATAATCACAAAACAGTACATTGTCATATCAATATTAAAGATATTTCATCTAAATTGACAAATTAGAATGTTCAGTATTAGAATGGAAATTCAAAACTTTAATTAATAAAAAAAAAAAAAATAGATATTGATACAAAATTTACAAACCTTTTCTCCCATGGCTAGCTAGCTGTGAGTTCCGATCTCAAAATTAGACCAAAAGATTGAAGAGCACTGCTTAATTGATTGAGAATTCAAGTAGAGTGTTGTGAAGAGGCCATCAGAGTGAGAGACCAAGAGGGTCATATATTATTCCAAAGTCCAAACCGCGTTGTCTTACGAAGACCTCAGAGTCATACTTATTACTTTCAGAGCCAATGGGCTGTTTTGTACATTAAATTTCATGCAATCATTAAGAGTTGCCCTACGTTATTTTATTTCAAAGGGTAGTTTGTGATGGCTGACATGTACTCTAATCAAGTATTCGCATGTGCTGGCCTTGATTGATCCACTTCACCTTCCAATTTCCACGTTATCAAGAACAAAATTATCTATATTTATATAATAATATAAATTAAAAGCTTTTATTTTTTTGATGATTTATCAGTTACCACATATGTTCACATTTTTACCACTCATTTTGATATATCTTATATTTATTTAATTTTTAGAATTACAAATAGTGTTACATTAACTATATTATTTTAAACTAATTAGAACTTGATGGGAGTATTTTACGAATTTTTCCCCAAGTTAGGAAGTACGACCTTCCATCCATTAAGAGGGACGACCTTCCAATTACCAGGATGAATGACGACCGTCTCTTATGCATGCTCAACTGCTCCAGCTATCCGTGACTCACCCGTTATCCATTACGGAAATCCAGCGGGACAGCTCACCAAGTAGACTCACCACCTGCAACAGGTGTCCCCCACGAATCTAGGGAGTCAAGCCCATGCAAGGTCGCACAGCATCACACTCCTGACGAGTAACGACCTTCCAGGTGAAGGGTCGTTAATGCACCACGTGTCTTCAGATCCGACGGACCCTGGAAGGCCACGTACCATGACTAGAAGGCATAAAAGCTTTTCTCTCTCCTCTTCTCAAGTATGAACAGTACATTTTCTAATACAGAATTAAACTCTCGAGTTTTCTCTGTAAACTGACACTGACAAAAGCTTCGGAGCCCCCTAGGCCGGCCCCGGTGCTATTTTCTGATCAGCTTCTCTATCTTGCAAGTCTTCCATCCCTTGGCTTGACTGACTGCAATCCACTGAGTTCACAACAACATCAGAACTCATTCTATTTTTGGATAAAGCAATCCAGTACAAAACAAATTATGATTAATTTTTCTTTGATCTTCTCTAAACAACTTCTCTAATTAAATTGATTAAGTTCACAATTTTCTAATTTGAGTTTTTATTTGATAATAATTATTATTTAAATATGTTTGAACCTTCTTGTAGTGCAAGGGTTAATAATGTTAGAATACTATAAGATAAAAGTTGCATTCTAAGAGTCTTGATTGCACCAATGGGTTCAACGTATGTGTTACATTACAAGTCGCCATCATTCATTAATAAGCTTTTGACATGCGACTTATCAATATCAATTTATATAACTAATAATACCACATGGCATACGTCATATGCATTTTCCATTTGCATACTTCATATGCATTTTCACTAATAATATCAATATCAATTCACCATCTGCATATATCATATGCATTTTCCATGTGTCAGATTAATTGTCCTTAATTTATACACTATGTCAAGATATATGCTTAATTATGAAATATTGTATTCTTAAATTACTAAATAAATGAATGTTGGTGTAGGGGTGTGATTAGGAACTATCTAGAGGATTTTGGTTTAGGATTTCTCTCGTGCCATAGTTATTACCTCAAGTATTTAGGCATAACTGAGGGTTCTCAAAGATGACTTGATAATGGATCTCAAAGATGACTTGATAATGGATTTAGATTTGAGAATTTCCAACTTAGAATTTGCAATGAATTCTCGAGTTGCAGTTGAGCTATAATAACATCCAACAAGCTGCTAATACTTTTTTGAGTTCTATTGTAGATGATTGCATTTGCCTACTAGGAAGATTTGAGCATTTCAAACTCTAACACATTTACAAGAAAGCTAACTCTTGTGTACACATCCTTGCTAAAGCTGGTTGCGCCAAATAATTACACTTTATTTCCTCTGTCACTCCTCCCATTCATGTTTAGGAGACTTTAAATCTGATTGTTTTTTGGTTCTATTAATTTGTACCTATTTGATCGATTGTTAATGCATTTTTCTTTTCTACCAAAAAGAAAATAAATAGTTAAGGGATTGTATTAACATAAACACCAATATAACACTACAAAAAAATCAGCATATAGAGGCGGTTTTGAAAATAGACTATTAAACCATCTCAATAGACATGAATGCTCTATAAAAGCGGTTTGAAAACCGCCTCTAAAAATTTCAAAAGTGCCTTTGTAACTACTGCCTCAATAGACATGAATAAAAACCACCTCTATAGAAAAACCAGTAGAGGCGGTTTTGGATCATCTATAAACGCCTCTGTAAGTAATATGGTCTATAGAGGCAGTTTTAAAAACCTGGAAGGCCACGTGTTCTGACCAGAAGGCATAAAATGCCATTCTCTCTCCTATTCTCAAGTATGAATAGTACACTTGAATTACAGAATTGCGATCTCAAGGTTTTTCTGATAAACTTCGACTAACAAAAGTATCGGAGCCTCTTAGGACGGCCCCAAACCGGTGCCTCTCCGATCACTCTTTTGTCCTTTGCAAGTCTTCCCTTCCTCGGCTCGACTGATTGCAGTCCACTGATTTTCCAGCAACATCAATTGGCGCCGTCTGTGGGAAACGTGCATCTTTGCCTTTCACCGCACCGATACAAAAGGACTGTATGGTCAGAATGCGATTGATGGAAATCAAGGCGCAACTGCTCCCCTCCAGTAGCCAGTCTCCAGAAGTGGCTACAATGGAGAAGCAAGTGCGAGATCTCACCGCCAACCTTCAGGAACTCACCCGGCAAAACTAGGTCATCAACCAAAAACTCCTACAGCGCGAGACTGATAGGGGGAATGAAAAAGACAAGGGAAAGAGTAAGGAAAGAGGCGATGCTGAGTCTCGACAAGAGCGCCAACAAGAGCGTCAACAAGAGCAACAGCAGAAGCAACAACAAGAGCAACGCCAAGAGCAAGAAGGCGAGACGAAAGGCGAAATACGAGAATGACCGTTGAAGAATCAACGGCTAAGTGGGAACAAGAAATAAAGGTGATGAGGGCACAGATGGGGGAGATGAAGGTCAAATTTAAAGCACGGGCGGCCAAAAATCTAGACGATCTTGTCCACCGAACGGATTCCCCCTTCACGAAAGCGGTAACATCCTTTCCCCTACCATCTAAGTTTCGAATGCCTTCTTTGGAAACCTTTGATGGATTAAAAGACCCCCTTGACCACCTGAAGTCCTTCAAGACTATGATGTGTCTTCAAGGGGTCCCGGACGAAATTATGTGTCGTGCCTTCCCAACCACCCTCAAGGGATCCGCTAGGATATGGTTTAAAAAATTGACGCCCGGCTCGGTAGGGTCCTTCGCTCAGCTTAGCCGTTCATTTTTTAACCATTTTATTGGTGGACAACGGTATGGATGGCCTACCACACACCTCCTGAATGTCAAGCAGAAGGAAGGAGAGACCTTGAGATCTTACCTCACCAGGTTCAATAAAGAAATGTTGCTGGTTGATGGGGCAGACAATAAAGTGGTACTGACGGCATTCATTTCTGGCCTCCAATCTGGAGATTTTCTATTCTTGGTCTATAAAGATCCTCTGAACACTATGACAGAGATGATGTATGAGGCTCAACAACATATGAACGGGGAAAGAGAAAATGGGAATATGCCGACCGCCCGACAAAGTCCCATGAGACAAGGCCCAAAGCACAGAAGAACCGAAATAGGAGACAAGAGGATCGGAGTGGAAGGGGATTTAATGAGAGATTCAACCACTTTACCCCTCTAAATGCTCCTGTAGATCACATTTTCATGCAAATAAGAGACGATCCAGCTTTGAAATGGTCGGGCAAGTTGATGTCAAACCCCGATAAAAGGCCGAGAGATAAGTATCACCGTTTCCATAGGGATCACGGCCATAACATGAAGAATTGTTACGACCTAAAGAGACAAATCGAGGAGCTGATTAAGCAAGGAAAATTACAGAGGTTTGTTGAAAGGGATCAAAAAAAAGGTTGTCCCCAAGGGGCCCGTCAACAACGACCTTCAGCGGAAGCACGTCCAAAACCCCCACTGGGAGAAATTCATGTGATAACTGGAGGAATGGCAACAGGAGGAACCTCCCGTTCCTCACGAAAAGCCCATGCTCGCCAAATACACAACGTGCTGGTGACAGAGAAGACCGGCAAGAAGCCGAGGTTGGAAGACCTTCCTATTACCTTCACAGAGGAAGATGCCCGCAAAGTCTTCCACCCTCACGACGATGCATTGGTCGTCACATTAGATATTGCCGACTATTCCACAAGACGTGTTTTGATCGACAATGGCAGCTCTACGGACATCATATACTTGACGGCCTTCCAGCAAATGAAAATCGGCAAGGATCAGCTGCGACCCATTGAAACCCCATTAGTCGGTTTTGCGGGAACCAGCGTTTTTCCACTTGGAGTGACTTCCCTTCAGATCACCATAGGTACCTACCCGAAACAAGCAACCAAGAAGGTTGACTTCTTAGTGGTGGATTGCCCTTCTGCCTATAACGTGATAATTGGACGCCCTACTCTAAACCGCCTTTAAGCAGTCACCTTAACATACCATCTCCTAGTTCGTTTTCCAATAGAGAATGGTATAAGAGAAATGAGGGGAGATCAAGTTATGGCAAGAGAATGTTACTTAACCTCTGTAAACGCAGAGCAGGTCCACCAAACCGTGATCGTGGAAGAGCGGCAGAATATTGCCAAACCGACCGAAAAGCTAAAAGAGGTTGCATTGATCAAAGGTGACGAAAAGAAGACAACTAGGATAGGGACCTCCATGGTAAAGGGGATATGAGATTCGATAGTGCAGTTCTTGAGAGACAATGTCGATGTCTTCGCATGGAACCATGACGACATGCTAGGCATTAGCACTGAAGTGATAGTCCACAAGCTAAATGTCAACCCTTCCATGCGCCCCGTCAAACAAAAGAGACGGGTCTTCGCCCCTGAAAGAAACGCAGCTGTTATGGAAAAGGTGGACAAGTTGTTGACGGCAGGCTTCATAAGAGAGGTTTACTACCCAGAATGGCTCACCAATGTGGTAATGGTCAAGAAATCCACCGGAAAATGGCGGATGTGTGTCGACTTCATGGATTTAAATAGGACCTGTCCCAAAGATAGTTATCCCCTTCCAAGAACAGATCAACTAGTGCACTTTACAGCTGGACACAAGCTACTTAGCTTTATGGACGCCTTTTCTGGCTATAATCAGATTCAAATGGAAGAAGAGGATCAAGAGAAGATGGCCTTCATCACAAGTAGGGGCCTTTTCTGTTACAAGGCAATGCCTTTTGGTCTCAAAAACGCTGGGGCCACCTACCAGAGACTAGTAAACAAGATGTTCCACGACGAAATAAGGAGAAACGTGGAAGTATATGTGGATGGCATGCTAGTGAAGAGCAAGGAGGATGAAGACCATCTTGCTGATTTGAAAGAGACCTTCTAAGTGCTAAGAAGGTACAACATGAAGCGAAACCCTGCAAAGTATGTCTTCGGAGTCTCCTCCGACAAGTTTCTTAGCTTCATGATGTCTCAGAGCGGGATAGAAGCTAACCCGGACAAAATTAAGGCCATCCTAGAAATGAGTCCTCTGAAGACCATCAAAGAAGTCCAGAGCTTGACAGGAAAGGCAGCTGCTCTGAATAGGTTCATTTCTAGATCCACGGACAAGTGTCTTCCCTTCTTTAAAACCCTCAGGAAGGCCTTCCAATCGACATAAGAATGCCAGAAGGCTTTTGAGGAATTGAAGGTTTACTTATCTTCCCCACCATTACTCAGCCCTCCCAGACGAGTGAAGAATTATATTTGTACTTGGCTGTATCGGCTTTCGCAGTTAGTTCGGCGCTAATCCACGAGGAAGAGCACATTTAAAAGCCTGTCTACTACACCAATAAGGCCTTAAGGAGAGCTGAAGAAAGATACTCCAACATGGAAAAACTAGCCTTTGCTTTGCTGAATGCATCAAGAAAGCTCAAGCCTTACTTTCAGGCCCACTCAAAAATAGTGTGACTAACTACCCTCTCAAAAAGGCCATGAATAAGCCAAATGCAGTTGGAAGATTGGTTCAGTGGTCCATAGAAATGAGTGAATTTCATATTGATTACCGGCCAAGCATCGCGATAAAGGCCCAAACCCTATTCGACTTCATTATAGAATTCACACATCCATGGAAAGAAAAAGAGGAATCAGAAGAGGACGAGGCCTGAACGGTGAATATAGACGGATCATCCATTAAGGAAATGTGTGGGGCCGGAGTCATCCTTGTCTCCCCTAAGAAGGACAAATTCAAGTATGCTCTTCAACTACGCTTCCGTGCCACAAACAACGAAGCAGAATACAAAGCCCTTCTAGTTGGATTAAAATTATCAAAGAATATGGGAGTCAAGAACCTGACCATCAAGAGCGACTCTCAGTTAGTAGTAGGGCAAGTTAGAAGTGAGTATGAAGTTAAAAAGGACTGGATGAAGAAATACTTGACGATCGTCCAGGGTCTGCTGACACATTTCAAGAAAGTGGAATTGCTTCAAATTCCAAGGGAAGAAAATGTAGACGCCAATCGTCTAGCCAAGTTGGCGTCATCAGGAGTGGAAATAAATGGCTTCCTTGAAATCCAAGGAAGGCCATCCATGGAAGAAGGAACAGTGAATTCCATCATGGACAACACCTCATGGATGTCACCCATAATCCACTATTTCAAAGAAAGTAAATTGCCCACAGATAAGACAGAAGCACGCAAGATCAGAATACGAGCTTCCCACTTCCAGCTACTGGGGGTCACCCTCTATAAGATGGGTTTCTCACGACCCCCACCTTAGATGTTTGTCGCTAGAAGACTCAAACTATGTCATTAGGGAGGTCCATGAAGGGATTTACGGAAACCATTTTGGGGCAAGAGCTTTAGCGCACAAGCTCACCAGAGCAGGCTATTATTGGCTGTCTCTTCTACATGACGCCAACCAATATGTGAAAACCTGCAACAAATGCCAACGCTTTGCCAATGTTCCAAGGGTACCACCAGAAGAGATCACGCCCATAACCTCACCTTGGCCCTTCGTCTAATGGGGACTAGACATCATGGGCCTATTCCCAGTGGGGACAAAACAAGCAAAATTTTTAGTGGTTGCAATTGACTACTTTACTAAATAGGTGGAAGCAGAACTCCTAGCAACAATCTCATAAAAGAATGTCAAGAATTTCGTCTAGAAGAGCATCATTTGTCGATTTGGGATTCCAAGGCTCCTAATTTCTGACAATGGGAAGCAGTTTGACAATGGACCCTTTAGAGAGTTGTGTAGTCAACTGAACATAAAAAACCACTACTCGTCCCCTAGACACCCACAGGCCAACGGTCAAGTCAAAGTGACAAACCGGACCTTACTTAAACAGATTAAGACCCGGTTTGAGGGGGCAAAGAGTATGTGGGTGAAAGAGCTTCCAAGCGTGCTATGGGCATACAGATCCACTGTCAGAACCCCAACGAAAGAAACTCCCTTCAAGCTAACTTTCAGCACAGAGGCCGTTGTCCCCGTTGAAATAAGGCAAACCACCCTGAGGACGACCTTCCACAAAGAAGAAGAAAATGAAGGGCAGCTCGACTGAACCTTGATCTCCTGGATGAAGCAAGAGAAAAAGCAGAACGGAGAATTGCACTTTACCAAGGGAAAATGGCCAGATACTATAGCACCAAAGTAAAGCTCTAACGTTTTGAAGTGGGTGACTGGGTCCTAAGGAAGGTCACCCAAGCAACTAAAGACTCGTCACAGGGAAAGCTAGGCCTCAACTGGGAAGGTCCTTACAAGGTCATCCAGTATTACCGAAGGGGTACCTATCATCTAGAAGACCGTCATGGAAAGAAGCTTCCTCATCCATGAAACGTTGAGCACCTCAAGAAGTACTACCCTTGAGGTACACATATCAGTTACCTTTTTATGCTAAAGAAGTTTGTAATACTCAAACAATATCCTTTATCCATGAATGGAAGACTGTCTTCAATTAAATGATTGTCTAAATATGCTTGCTGTCTCCCAAATTTTATCAATCATTATCTTGATAGGCGTCTCTAAAAAATTAGACACCCACGAGGTGCAAAAATTAGACACCCATGAGATGCATCCATAGTGGAAGACCATCAAGAAGATTGCTCTTCTATGACAATTAGACACCCACGAGGTGCAAAAAATTAGACACCCACGAGGTGGAAAAATTAGACACCCGCGAGGTGCAAAAATTAGACACCCATGAGGTGCATCCAAAGTGGAAAACCGTCAAAAAGATTGCTCTTCTACAACAATTAGACACCCACAAGGTGCAAAAAATTAAACACCCACAAGGTGCAAAAATTAGACACCCACGAGGTGCAAAAATTAGACACCCATGAGGTGCATCCATAATGGAAGACCATCAAGAAGATTGCTCTTCTGCAACAATTAGACACCCACGAGGTGCAAAAAATTAGACACCCACGAGGTGCAAAAATTAGACACCCACGAGGTGCAAAAATTAGACACCCATGAGGTGCATCCATAGTGGAAGACCGTTAAGAAGATTGCTCTTCTACAACAATTAGACACCCACGAGGTGCAAAAATTACACACCCATGAGGTGCATCCACAGGGGAAGACCGTCACTAAAACCGCTCTTCTACACTTCAACAAAAGAAGGCCGTCAAGAACGCTCATCTTCAAAATATTATCAAGATACACCCACAGGGTGCGCCTACAGAAGAAGACCGTCAAGAACGAATCCTTCATTAAACTATCAGGTTATACACACGCAACTTATTCCCCTTTGGAAAGTCATCAAACACGGACGCCCTTCTGTTGAACATGATCAATAATATCACGAGGTAAAGGTCAACGTTTTACTCAACATAAATGAGGGGGAATAAAGCAACAATTTCAGAGAAGACAACAAGGATGATTAATCCATAAACATAACTTGATCAAAAGCATGGGTCACACCCCTTCCACAAAGAGTAAACATGACCCTAGTCAAGAAAGAACTATATGCAAAAGTATGGGTCACACCCCTTCCACACGGAGTAAACATGAACCCAATCAAAGAGTTGTTTGCAAAAGTATGGGTCACACCCCTTCCACAAGGAGTAAACATGAACCCAGTCAAAGAGTTGTTTGCAAAAGTATAGGCCACACCCCTTCCACGAGGAGTAAACATGACCTCGTTAGAACTACATTGTTTACAAACAAAAAAAAAAATTTACCAAACTGTCTAAGTCAAGATACAGAAATAGAAACTACGGAACTTCGTCACCAACTGGGGGAAGAGTAGCCTGGTCGTCCATAGGAGAGACCTGGCCTTCCACAAGACCAGCAATCAGGTCGTCACCTTGACCACCATTTGAAGGAATGGAAGGGACGTCAGGTGGAGTGGCCACAGGCTCTTTTGACTGGACATCATCTCCTTCCTCCTTTTCTCCACTGTCTTCCTTCACAGCTGTGGTCTCATCATCATCAATGATCTTCACTGCTGTCCAATCGTGAATGTCTCTAAAAGTCAGAGCAGCCTTCTTCCTGAAATGCTCGAAACCCACAACATAATAACGACGGGTGTCATCTTGGAAATCATTAGAAGCCTTGAATTCACTGACGGCCGTCTCCTTGGCGTTCGAAACCTCTTGCTGGAGAACCTCAATTTTCTGCAACAATTCATCACGCTCCTTCTCTAGACCAAACAAACAGTCGTCCTTCTTTTTAAGGTCGGCTTCTAGTTTTTTCACTTAGCTCCTCAAAGTCCCCCTTTCAGCATTAAGGACTTCTGTTGCCTCTTGATAAGCGAGGGTCTGAGCCCTGGCCTCCTTAAGCTCCGCCTTAAGCTTTGCAGACTCACGTTCTGATGAACGAAGCCTGTTACCCACAATGAACATCTATCCCGCAGCCTGAACAATAAGAAGGACGTCAAAAACTACATGCATAAAAAGCATCTTCGAGGAACAAAAAGAAAAAGAAGGAAAAGGAAGAAGTCGACCTTCAACGAATCCTGAATTGATATGCGGAGAAGGTCCATATTCTCAATGTGATCATATACTTCCAGATCAACCTTCTCATACATTTCGTTCACCTTGTCCATCGCCCTGGATGTGCTATTGTAAATAGTAGGTTGGATATCGCCAGAAACCACCCCTTTCCCCTTTGATGCACCTAAAAGAGAAGGAGGGATCTCATGGTACACGTGGACCTTTTCAGGCACCTTAACTTTGGTAGCAGGAAGGGGTTTGTCTTGATGGCCACCCTTCTTAGAGCTGGCCCCCTTCTCCATGACCACCTTTTTCCCAGACTTGGCCTTCTTAGGAAAAAGTACACTTGCATCGGGTAAGTCTTCCAAATTCTGTGCTACCTCCCTTAGGCACTTGCGTTCCACCCTAGTTGTCATCCTTATAACAAGGAAGGTGTCAAGTAAATGTTATGTAAATCATAATCCAAGAACCGAGGAAGATCACCACTCACTTTGGTTATAGGACTTGATTGCTTTCCTCACTTCAGCGTTGGGCTCGAGACCCAGTGACCACTGCGACAAAGTAAATGGCGATAGAAGGTTGGCTAATCTCACCACCCTTTCCTTTTGGAAATTAACGATCAATGAAAGGAAACACTTCAAATGGTTGGGTAATGAAGGGCGACGAAAAGCTGCAAAAGAAAAAGCTAACAAGGTAAATTTCTAGAAGGCCATCCACAAAAAAAAAAGATATATGTATATAAAAAGAAAAATGCACCATTGGCAGAGGGAATTCCCCACGATCGACGAAGGCCACAAGGATCCTCACCTATCGCCTCCTCGGGGGAAAACTCTCAATTCTCCCCGCATAAAAAGAAGAACTTTGGCTTCCAACTCCGATTTGAATTAGGAAGACCCGGGATAAGCCTCGGAGACCCCTTATGACACATAAAACCCCAAATTCCCAGCGTGGATGGCATATATGTCAACTTGTAAAGAAAGAGAAATTCGTTGATAGTCAAATCGTGCTCCCCTTCACTAGCCATCCTCCAAAGGACTTGAAGGCCTATCACGAGCCGCCAAGTGTTTGGATTTAATTAACTGGGAGCTACACCAAGGCGGTGAAGAAGCCCCCTTTCAAAGGGTCTAAAAGGTAACCTCAGACCGATAACTAAACTCTCTTCGTAAAGGGCAACGTCCTCCCCATTGGACGAGCACGCCCACTCACCGCTTTCAGGAAGCCTAATCGCTATATTCTCGGAGATTTGTTAACGACTCCTCAATCTCCCAATATCCTTTTCAACAAGTTTAGAAGGCACCTCCTCAGCTATGAAAGGCCTGTTTAAGTCTCGGTCTGGAATAGGTAGGCTGGGCTCCTAGGATAAGGAGTCTGATGTGGACGACTCCGTGGTCCCAGAAGACCGTCCCTGGTTTTCGGAATCCTCAGATCCAGACATCGGCGCAGGTGAGTACCTCTCACCAGAAGACGATTACCCCGAAGAGTCATCCCCACTTAGAGCCATAAAGACTCAAGGCGAAATTCCTAAAGGCAATGCCGCACTCACCCTCGCCGCAAAAACCTACCGAAGTAAAGAAAAAGAGGGTAAAGGCAAGACCTTTTTACTCCCCAACTACTCAAAGTGCAACTAGGACACAAGAAAACGAAACAAAAAGAGAAAGAAAACCACTCACCGATGGAAAGGAAGTTGCCAGAACGAAAGCCACTGAGAAACAAGGGTCACCGGAGTAGAAGCTCCTCTGAACTGACAAAACCCCAAGCAAAAAAGAAGAAAACACAAGGAGCCTAGAGAATTTTTTGAAAAATAAAGAAAGATGGCAAAATAAATGAAGCAGTTTCGGTATTAAAAGGGACGGTTGGGCATTGAAGCATGCGTCCATCCCCGAACTAACACGTGTCTCGGCAAATTGGAAACCGTCCCATCCCATTATAGCCACGAAGCTCAATGAGAAAAACAGATGAAAATTACTTCCAAGACCCCAACTCTTCATATTCTGAAGGTCGTCGAGGCACACAACCATGGAATAGAAGGGCAGTTGAAAGGAATATTTACCAACTCCTCCCAAGTCAAGAATGACGACCTTCAACTCTAAGAAGATGACCATCATGTTCCTCAGAATGCTTGACGCCCTTCCACAACGAATGGTCCCTTAGTCATCCAACTATGACTCATCCCTTATCCTTTACAAGAATCAGGCGAGACAACTCAACAGGTTGATGCCTCATCATATACAGGTGTTCTTCAATGCAAATCTAGGGGGTTGAAACCTCACGACCTCACCCAGCACTACACTCTAAAGAAGTAACAACCTTCCAGATGAAGGGTTATCAACTCACCACGTGTCCACAGATCTAACGGAGCTTGGAAGGCCACGTGTTCTGACTAGAAGGCATAAAATGTCATTCTCTCTCCTATTCTCAGGTATGAACAGTACACTTGAATTATAGAATTGCAATCTCAAGGTTTTTCTGATAAACTCCAACTAACAAAAGCATCGGAGCCTCTTAGGTTGGCCCCAAACCGGTGCCTTTCCGATCACTCTCTTGTCCTTTGCAGGTCTTCCGTTCTTCGGCTCGACTGACTGCAGTCCACTGATTTTCCAGCAACATCAGTATTTATAAGTTGTTCTTATTGTACTTGTACTTTGTAAGTTTTAATGCAAAATATTGATATGTATTTATGTTATTCGATCTACAATTCTATATCTTTCATACTTTGTTTGGTGCCATACGAAAAAAGTCATTGTCATTAAGGTATTACCAAACCAAGCACACTATTTTGAAGTAAGAAATTAGATTAGCAATTCTAATTCAAGGATTGTAACAAACTTTGAAAAAGTTTAACTTCGTATCAAACACATGGCTTGTGGGTTTCAAGGTATTTCCCATGACAATTTTGATGGGGGCAATGAATGTCTTTGGATATGGGTTCAGGCAGCACAACCGCAAAAAATGGGTTGATCTGTGATGCGGAGGTTGCCATGGACTTAAGTGACGAGGGCTAGGTTTTCAATAAACAACTCTATGTCATCGTAAATCAATATCCAAATTAAACCCACATCAGATTCTTCAAAAACAAGACACAGTCACAGATTCATAGTATGAGAACATCGATTTATCATTTTTTTTTTTTTATGGGTCAAATGAATTTTAATTGGAATGTCTGATTTAATATGAAGGAAGCTTAAGAGTTTAAGAAGAAAAAGAAGAAGAAAGGTCAGGCTCGAGATCTATATGTTGTATTTTTCTCCGAGAGTGAATTGTACATAGTGGAGAGACTTGGACAGAAACATATAACACTAATCAACTCTAACAAGCCTAATAACAGTTCTAACAATAAACTAAACTGACTAGAGATAAGCCACGTGCTATCATGATATGGGTGCTTTTGACATTTTGTAATGTGTAATTCTCAAGGTGATGTTTGAAACCAGCTTGTG
>BKZX01027618.1:10006-26622 GCA_014362285.1 Fagus crenata
AATGTGTACTTTAATCTTATGAATATATTTTTAAAATAGTCTTATTTTAGATTAAAATGCATTCTACTAGAAGGATTACTAAATACAATTTTGGGATAAGGGTCCTCTCCATTTGAAATAAAATGGAGAGTCTCCATTTCATGGTCCAGATTAAATATCACAGATCTAATAGTGTACAGACTACCACGTCATTTAAAATTTTAAATGACAAGGCAGTCTATATATCGTTAGATTTGTGAAATAAAATCTTAACCATGAAATGGACAAATGGAGAGATTTCCAAATGGAGAAGATCCTTATCCACAATTTTGTATGCTTCTTTGTACTGTATTATTTTCCATTAGCCTTATAAAAATGGCGAAAATTCATTTGAAAGTTGTTTAATTTCTTTAGATACTTTTTTAGTCAATTTTGCTAATATTTACAATTTGAATATTTTTAATGTATTTTAATTAATTATGACCTCATCCTAATTTGACCCTTGTCAAACCTCAATTCGACCTCGCAAACCTTAAGCCTCTTCTATTTCTGATTCTTTAACGATTTGATTCTTAAGCTCACAAACCTCCAAGAGGCTCTCCATTAGGAATATGGAGAGCCAAACTATAAAAATGGTGCTCCAGCAGTCTTTGTAGAGTCTCTCTACATTTTCTAAATACTACGGTAGCTCTCCATAATGGAAGAGCTACTATGGCTCTCCAGTCGGTTAAAAAAATAATATCACAATCTTTCTTTATTATTTCTTTGTTCTCTAGCCGATTCTCTCTTCCCTCTCTCCTCTTGGCTTTCTGGTGACAATGGAAGAGCAGCTGCTACTCTCGGCTCCCTCTCCCAAACCGGTGCTCAAAAATCTCAATCCCATCTCCATCTCCATCTCCATCTTAAAAAACCCCATCTCCAAAAACCCACAGATCTCAAATCACAAACCCACAAAATAATCACAAACCCACAAATCTCAAATCACAAACCCACAAAATCAATGGATCTAAAACAACAAACCCATAAAATCTAATTTGAAATGAGAGAGAAACACAAGCCCATGGCAGTGGAGGACGATCACTGCGATGGAGGGGATGAGCACGGCGGTGGAGGGGACGAGCATGGGGTTTCTCTCTCTCTTTGGTTTCATAGGGGTTTGGGTTTCTCTTTGACAACATGGGATTTTAATTAACTGTGAATATATAAGATGAGAGAGAAATAAATAATTAAAAATGAATAAAAAATTTTATTTTAACAAAATATAGAAAGGAATAGAGAGATTGTTGAAGGATGTGAAAAAAAGTGAATAGTTAAATGTGTAAAACTCTCCATATGTGGAGAAAAAAAATAAAGAGATTCCTAGAGTTGCTCTTAAAACATTAAGATGGATTTCATATTCTGAGGCAATTTCCTCTTTTTTGGGCTTGACAAAATTCCTATTCAGAGTGTGCTTGTTTCTGGGCATCTCTCTCATTTCTTCTTTGTATCCCAAGCCATACTTACACATGGCATTTTGACTGTAAAATTCAGGGAGCTTCTTAATTCCTTGGTTGAACTTTCCTAACCCCACAATTGACTGATAACCCATCTTCTTCATTATGGAGGCAATGACTACGCTCGAAGTCTTCATTACTTCAAAGTCTCGCAGGTGTATATCATTGTTACTCTTGATATCACACACTAGTGCACTAATTTCTCCATCACCTAGAATGGTGAGGACTCCTCCCTTCCATAGCAACTTGAGCTTTTGATGGACTGTAGAAGGCACAATCCTTAGAGGATGCATCCAAGCTCTTCCCAACAGGAAGTTGTAAGATGTGGTGATCTCAAGAACATGGAATAGTATTGATGAGCTTACCGGTCCTAACTGACATTCAGCTTCAAAGGTTCCAATGACTCCTCGGCTGCTTTCGTCATATGCTTGGACTGTGAGACTTGAAGGTGCTAGTTGCCTTTTAGTCAACCCTATCTTGGTGGCAGTGTGAATCGGGCATACATTGATTGAAGATCCATTGTCGACCAACACCTTCAGCATTTTGGAACCTATGCACTCTATAGTCACATATAGAGCTCTATTGTGATCTCCCCCTTCGGGTGGCAAGTCTTTGGTAGTGAAGATGATGGCAGATTCATTGGTGGTCACGCCCATGATGGGTAGCACTTGCTCCGGTATGGTATCCATAGGAACTTCCTTCCCAGCCATGGCTTCTAGTATAGCATCTCTATGCTTTTGCGAGGCCATTCTCAATCCCCAAATAGAAATGCTAACCTAAGTCTTCTTCAGTTAAGCTAGAACTTTGTCTTCCTCTGTTTCTTTAGGAGCTTTGGCCTTGCCAGCTTCCCTTGTAGGTGGTGGGTCTCACCCAGGATAGTCTTCGTTCAGATAAGCAGGTTTGAAGTGCCTTCCTCCTCTTCTCAAATGGTGTGCCTCTTCAATTTCAATGATGTCTTCCACATACCAGCTAGTTCTTTAAGCATGCCCTTCTCCTTCGAGATCATCCCAAGCTTCATCATCAATGGCTAGCACCCAATCTTCTCGTAGTACTTCAATGAAATTGATTTGATTTGGAGGAGGTGTTTTTTGATAGTTCGGCAACGGATTCTGGTGCACATAAGGTTGATTGGTAAGCCTTGTGAGAAACTCAAATGGTATTGGATCAAGGGGAGACCTCTTTGTTGCGATTTATAAAGTGCATCCAAGTGCAGGTTTCGCAGGTAGTAATAAAATCGCGGTAAGTCCGAGGTCGAACCACAGGGAATGGTTGACACAATGTAAAAACTCCTATTATTATGAAAGAAAAGAAAATAGTAAATTGATTTGGTTGTTTCCACCTGAAGATGGAGCAAAATATTATGAAGACTATAATTAAAAGCAGATAAATAAAATTGGTTGAAATTAATGGAGAAAGGCACTAGGGTTTTAAGGATCCACCTAATATATATCTATGTGAACTTGGATTATTCTTTTACTCAACTAGGTTAGAGAGGCCACTCGCCTAATCAGAAGATTCAATAATAAAACACTTGATAAGGGTAATGTAGATAGTATATGGGTTGATTTAGCTAATAAATTCCAAAGCATACTACAGGGGAGATTAAGCATTCAACATATTTCGAATCATAACAAATCATGGCATTCATGCATTTGATATATTAAAATCATACTGAATCAAAATAACTTGTCAACACACAATGATTTCAAATAATGAATCAAACCCAATATTAATCATTAATTCAAGAAAGTACATCCTCTAATCCAAGTCACACATGGAAGATATATTAGGATTCACCCTTAACCCTAGCTAGAGATTTAGCTACTCATAGTATTGAAAAATAATATTAAAGTGCAGAAAAATATCAAAGCACAAGATAAACTCATGGTCTTGATTTTCTTCTTCTTCTTCGCTTTTTCTGTTCAGCACTACCTCATCTCCTTTCTCTCTTGTGGTTGGACTGTCAAAGGAATAAAACTAATAATCCCCCATGCTTGTTGCCGCCGCCTCCTCCAAATAATAAGAAATAATCCTACAGTTAACCTATTTCCTTCCTCCTCTAGGCCCACGTGCACCCTCCTATGAACATAAATTTATATTTTGTGGGCCATGATAATCCCCGCCCAAAAGGTGGTACACTATATGACTATATATTAGGATGGTTAGGCTTGAGTATATGTCCTCATATATATGTTAATATATGAACTCCTATATTAGCGGCCCATTCCACACAAAATGTATATAAAGTTGCTGCTCCATGTCTCTTTGCCGCCAACTGAAACCTTGTAATTGAAAAGAAAAGATGTCTTTTGATTTCTTCTTGTGTTCAACAATGTAATGGGAATTATTCTCATATGGTAAATGTGCAAAGTGATGTCATGAGCCCATTTCTTCATCAAATCCCAGTTTTATTTTGAAACTCTTGGATACCTACAAAACATAAAAATCAACATAATAAGACTAACTAGAATATAAAATGTGCCTAACAAAATATGAATTAAGGGTACAAAATATACACTATAACACGCACATCACTCTTTCCGCAAACCTTTTCCCTATGGATGTGAGTAGAGGAGTGCATACTTCGACGTTCCAAGTCCTGAACTAAAAGGGTTTGGTGGTATCGTTTCAGACAGGTAGTCACCAGATCCGGGTTCGATCCGAAAGTCATGAGGGACATGTAATGATTTTTGAAAATGAAGGGAAAAGACTTCCACAACAAGATACAACAAGATATATACATATAGTAATATTGCAGAAATTAAATCTCTATCCTATGTTTTCAAAGATAAACCTATAAAATCATCCAAACATTATATCAAAAGAAAAGAAGGGAGAGATATCCCTGCACAAAATTCCAACATATGATATGTACATGTGATCAAACAATCAAGAAAACACACAAAAGACAATAGGCTTAAATCCTCTAAGTCCCTTGCAGAGTCGCCAAGCTATCAATGCCGGAAAATTGTTCGATGATTGTCCCTGACTTCGACCTCCATTGGGCTCGACAGAATCTCGCTTTTGTGTTTGTGTGCTTGTGTGTGTGTGTGTGCCCTTGCATATCCGTGGATATGGCAATGGGGAGGAGAAACACGAGATTTGGAGTCGCCACCAATCATCAAGAAATTGAAGGTGTGATTGGTCACTTATGTCTACTTGGTTTTATTATCTTGATTAAGATATACATAAAAACTAGGTCTTGAACTAGAGATGGATTCGGTGATTTCATTATGCGTGGGGAAGCTGTTTGGCACCCCACGACATCCGTCTAAAAACGGTTACCTCCCTCTATGTGTTCTTGTGTGTGTTTGATCAAGCAAAATGTTGGATTAATTTTTAGGTTCAAATGTTCCTATGTTGTCGGGCATACATCAATTGACGATGCACGCATTCGATGTAGTCGGTTTTGTTATCCTTTGTTCACCTTCTAAATATCTTGTATCTTTTATGGTTCATGGTGAAGTAATGGTAGGGTATACTTGAAACTCTAACATTGTTCACTAGAACAAAGTTAAGTTGGTTTGGCCATGATCAAGACCTCATTTGCCCTTGAGTTGCATGGGCAAAGTGGTTCGTTGTATGACAGCTTGGATTAACTTTCTTATTTTTGGGCTATTCCCCTCACTTGTTTGGCCCTCGAATGCGAACGGGTTTCCTATCCATGTTCGCACATGCTAGGAATTCTCACAATTCGTTGTAGTTACAAGTAAAGGTAATAGTTTTACTAAGTTTTATTTATTACATGATTCCATAAGGAATGCAACGTGTGAGTATTCTTTACATGCATCAACGTCTGAACACTTCAACATATATTGAATACACGCGTCATGGCACCCTAAAGTGAGGCTCAGCCTTAGTATTTGGGTGGGCCAATCTAGGTGCGTTGCATTGCTTATAGAACGATGTTTTCGATGTTTTTAAAGATTGCATGGCAAATTGTTTAATTATTTTTTATGAATTAAACAATTGCACAATTTATTGGATAAATGGGCAAACCAAATGACATGTGATTATGAGTACCTAATATGAACTTAGGGCTTAAATGAATGTACCTAGACATGTGATTCTAGGACTTAAATGAATGTACCTAAGCATGTTGCTAGGGCTTGATGAATGTACTTAAGTGTGTTGCTAGGGCTTTCATGAATTGACATGTTAAAAGGTACCAAAATGGATTTTGGGTTTTATGCATAACGTTATATAAAAAGGCTCATTTATATACATTAAACACAAAAGAGACCTAGGCATGCATGTTAGGGTTTATGGGCACATATTCATAAAGAGGCATAAAAATGCATTTAAGACATGTTTGAAGTGAATTAAAAGGAGGAAGCTAGAAATGTATTCTAGGCTTTAAATGAGAATGAATATGACAATTATTAAATGTATGAAATGCGGGAAAGAAACTTAGAAATGCATTCTAAGGCTTATGCATAAAATCAAAATGATGATATGAGAATTGATGTAAACATGATAGAATAGGCAAGTTTAGATATGTGATTCTAAGAATTGCATAATCATGGCATGCTCACAATCACAAACACTTCATTAGAATAAGGTTTAGAACTTACCTAATGCAGAGTCAGAATTTCAGTTGTGCTTCTGCGTAGTGGTGGAAAAACGAGCTTGAATACTTGGAAATTAAGTTGTACTCCAGCTTAGGAACGGAAGACTTGGACCCAAGGGTCCTGGATTCGGTATGTTTGGAATCCAAAAGGCACTTCTTTATTGGTTTGGAACCTAGGCTTGGTTGGAGACAAAAATAGCTCGATTTCTACGTCAATTTCTCGATTACGATGGTGTTTCTCTCGATTTTTGTGATGCTCTGAGCTTGGCCTGGCAGAACCACACTATCTCTCTAATTCTTTCTATCTTTGAGCCTCAAAATTCTAGCTCTATTTATAGGGAAGCTTACGCAACATCATGCTGCGTTGAGCAGCACCATGATGCGCCATGCAGCATGTAGTTGCGCGAGCTTCTTTGGTTGCTTGCTCCGCGCGTTTTGCCCGATTTTCCTTCCTTTTTGACCCCTTAGAGAAACCTTTTTTGGGAAGATTCTGTGCGCAAAGGTGGTACGCCGGATAGCCGTTTTTGGCAATTTTCCAGCATTTTTGCTTGTTTTCGTCATTTTTCTCGCTTCCGGTTGACCTAATTCCCGATGTCGGATTTAGGCAAACTTGATATTTCCGGAAATCTTGTGACATCTACTTTCCAATGGCACAAATCTTGTAACATTTTGATTTCTGGTTGCAAAATTGCGAGGTTCAGAATAACGGCTGCCAAAGTAATTTTCTTGTTGGCGGTCTATTTTCCGATGTAGATTCTAGGCAACTCGGGAATGCTCTTGACGAACCAAGACAACTAGCTTTTATCTGAACTTATTATCTTCGAAAAGTTACCTGCTTTCTGGAAACTCATGGAGTGGATTGAGAGGATTTTGCACACAAAGGTGGCTTTAAAATGGGTCTCATGGAGTGGAAATTTTACTAAGTGTTGGGCTGTTTTCCGCTGTTACGGCCATAACTTCTTCGTTTTAAGTCTGTTTTAGGCCTGTGAACTATCAAACCAAAGGTATTGCTCCTTCAAATGATGGCAAAACGGTCAACCAATTACCAACGGAGCTCAGCCATGGCTCTGATCAAACTTCATTCAAACTTGCCAAAACCTTTCTATCTTCGAAATGCGGTCTCGGACTGACGGATTTTAGCATGTTTGAGTATATTCAGTCGGTTCTTACATTGATCAGGCCACCTCGATTTACGTGTTGGGAACTTGGGAAATGGGATTATGACAACAACACAAGTCACAACATAGCCACAAAATTCATTATGAGAGAGAGAGGGAGAGAGAGTGAGAAAGAGAGAGAGAGTGTGTGTGTGAGTGAATAAAAAAAATTTGAAAGAGAGAGAATCAAGGAATCAGAAAGTCTGAGAGAGAGAAAGCACCAATTAGATTAAGATCAAGTAGTGGGAGCAAAAGCTGCAGATCGCGTTAGCTATCCAGTCCAAGCGGTGAAGTCAAAGTCCAATCCCAACGCCAGGTGGAGTCACGGTCTCACAGAGTCCTTGAGTTCTTGACTGGATGGTCTAGCCATTTGTGTTTTAAGAGTTGAGAACCTTTGTGTTTTGAGAGTTGAGAACTTCGATTATTTATTGTCGAGATTAGTATATTTTTTGCGTTGGTTTTGATATTTATAATTTTTTTTTACTTGAAATTTTTGGGTGATTTCCAAATCTTTTGGTCCATATATGTTGGTCTATGACTTTTTGCACTTCGTTTTATATTTATAATTTTTAATTGAAATTTTAGGTGATCTCCAAATCCGTTGGTTCATGTCTATTGGTCCAAGGATTGTTGCAGACTAATTTTTTTATTTTATTTTTTAAGTATACTAATTAAAAAAAAAAAAAAAATTGGTGTGATTGCCCCATGGAGGGGGGTTGCCTAAGTTTAGGGGCTTGTTGGCCTTACCCCAGGGCGTGCTCTGCACATGACCAAGATAAGGCAGGTTCCAATACTCCACTGGAAGCCATAAGATTTTGACCCAAATCGGAATTTTCTGTAAAGAAAGATCCAAGAGTTGCATACCAGGCTGCAACTTTTGTTGAACCAGCTATCTGTTAGCAACATGCCCAATGCAATTCAAGAAGGTTATCCTGAGCATCAAGATCTTCAAATTTGAACAAGAAATGCCCATTATTAGTTGAAAAGACCTCCACAGATCAAAACTGACTCCACAGTCCATCCACAAATCGTTTGATCATAGGAAAAGGAGACGGTTTAGTAAGGAATTTGCCTACTCTTTTCCCACTTTGTTTTCCTCTCTTTAATAGCCTCTTGAGGTGGCCTGACCACCACCTTGCCATCAATTCATTGAGGCTTCACATAGCTCAGACGAGAACGTTTTAGTTGGGATTCTTTGAACAGAGAACTCCATTGACGAATTGAGGATTTTGTTGAATTTGTCGGCAACTTGCTTGCTAAGCACTAGATCAGACCCATGTTTGATAGAACAAAAGGGTAAATGCCCAAGATTCACAGCAACCCCAATGCCCAAATTGGTTTGGGCCTTAGCTAATTCGCCATTAATGGCCGCATCTCCCAATAGCCCCACATCAGGATCCACCAAAACTTGCTCACAATCTGTAATTCCATTATTACCCCCAACCCTAGGCAAGCCTCGTTCTTGATTGCCATAAAAACATTTAGCATCATCTGCCCAAAATATGTCTTGAGTGATCAAGGAGGAGAGAGACTCATTGAGCTTTGGAAGCAGTGAAGACTTGGGAGGACATCCTCGCCCTTTTCCACGACCTCCTTTCTTCACCATCGAGACATACATTGCACTTGTCCTAACGCTAGAAGTTTCTTAAGAAAGCAAGAAACTACTCTATATTCCAGAGTAAGTTAGACCTGGCTAAAAGCATTCCCATCAGCATTAACAAACACATTTTACTGCCAAATTTTAGCTACAATTGCTTAAAACCAACATGCATCAACCTCGGTACTTGTCGAGAAAAAATTTACAAATGAACAATACATCGCCCAATGCTGTGAGGTACTTTAGCTCAACAATCCATTTGTTTTTCCTTTTTTTATTCCCAACTTCTCTCATCATCCCCTCTCTCTGTCCCTCGCACCATTTTCAGGAAACCCAAGATCAATCTACCCAACCATCCATACCTAAGAATAATCAATCAAGTCAGATCTACCGATTTGCATTTGAATCTAAAAAAAGAAGAGAAAAAAAGTTAGATTTACCAACAAGCCCCACCCCTCTGAAGTTCTTGGAAGAGACAAAGCGTGTGGTATCCAGGATGGCGAGGTGGTAGTAAGAGCCTGATAGGAACCTCTTGCGCACCGTCTCGAGTCGTGGTGACTTGAGCTGCACCACGTTTTCCCCGGGTTGCTATGGTGACAAATAGAACGAAAACAAATATATCTGGTTATACTTCGAGGGATAACCGGTCCTCCTTAACAAGCAAAGCTTGGTTTTTTTCTAAATAATTTGATAGCATTCTTTCATTAATCGTAGGCTTTAAATAGCCAAGCAATTTACAGAAAGAAGAAGTCTAAAATAACTCAACTAAGTAAATAACAACTCCTAAACAAACAACAATTCCTAAAGATAAGCTTGCTCTGTTGGACAGAACCCAAAACAGAGTTTTATTTAATTACTAACAATCTATTGCCAACAATCCTAAGCAATCCTAAACCATTCAAAGTAATCCTAAACTATTCAGTAACATCAAATACGTAACCTCTAAACATGTAGCTATCCAAAACTCCCATTTGCAACCAAGTTAACGAACCACATTTGATAACCACTGAGTTGACTCAGTGAGTTGACTTAGTGAGTTAACTCAGCCATGCACTACATGCAACGGCTCATAACATTCCCTCCCTCTTAAAGAGCTCCCTTGTCCTCAAGGGACATTTCCGGAAATCTCAACCGCAAAGACTGAGCATCCTCCCATGTAGCATCCGCAGGTGATAGCCCTTGCCAATGTACCAGAACCTCTTCTTTGCTCCGCCTTGTACGTCGATCCAAAATCGCTTGAGGAAGAGGAACTAGGCCATCTGAATTACCAATGACTGGTAGCATGGTACTCGCTTCTTCTTGAGAGCCCAATTTCCTTTTAAGGTTTGAAACATGGAATACAGAGTGTAACTTGGACTTCGCTGGTAGCTTCAATTTGTAAGCCACTGCCCCAACTCGCTCTACAACCTGAAAAGGACCAAAATAACGAGGAGATAACTTAAGGTTTTTTCGGAAAGCTATGGAGCTTTGTCGATACGGTTGCAACCGCAAATAAACCCAATCACCAACTGCGAACTCCACATCTCTACGGTGCTTATCTGCATTTTGTTTCATACGGACTTGTGCTTGTTGTATGTTTTGCCGTAACTCCTTCAAGATCTCATCTCTGGTTAGTAACTCTTTATCCACAGCTTCAGTTTTAGTGGTCCCAGCTACATATGTCAACAACGTTGGTGGTTTTCTCCCATAAACCACCTCAAAAGGAGTTTTCTTGGTTGAAGAGTGAACGCTTGAGTTATAACAGAATTGTGCCCATGGGATCCATCGCGCCCATTCTTTGGGTCTTGAACTCGTGAAACACCGCAAGTACATTTCCAATGTTCGATTGACAACTTCTGTTTGTCCATCAGTTTGGGGATGATAGGACGAACTAAAATTGAAATTAGTTCCTTGCAACCGAAATAACTCCTTCCAAAAAACACTAGTGAAAGTGACATCCTAATCACATACAATGGATTGCGGCATGCCATGTAAACGAAATATTTGCTCAAAAAACACTTATGCCACACTAACTGCTGTGTATGGGTGGGAGATGGGGATAAAGTGTGCATATTTTGATAGCCTGTCCACAACAACAAAAATGGTGGTCTTACCTTGTGATGTGGGGAGGCCGTCAATAAAATCCATTGATATGTCAGACCAAACTTGAGTAGGGATGGGTAAGGGTTGAAGAAGACCAGCTGGGGAGAGATTATCAACCTTGTGACGTTGGCAAATATCACATTGCCTTATAAATTCTTTGACCCGAGTCTTCATTCCCTTCCAATAAAAAATTGACCGAATCCGTTGTACTGTTTTTTGGTATCCCTCATGAGCTCCTGCATGTATCTCCTCCAAAATAGTTGCGATTAGAGAAGACTTTTCCCACAAATAAATTCTATCTTTAAAGAAAAGGATTCCTTCACGGAATTGCCAAGGGCCCACTGCTTCACCTTCTTGACACAGCATAACGAGCCTCTGCAATTCGGGTATTGTTTGGACTTCTTCTTTGATGGGTTCTATCCAACTAGGGATAGGTTGAGATATAGCTTTAAGTTCCCCCGTATCTTCTCGGCGAGATAGTGCGTCAGCCACCAAGTTCTCGCTTCCTCGTTTATACTCGATCACAAAGTCGTACCCCATCAATTTGGATAGCCACCTTTGTTGAGCAATAGTGGTAATCTTCTGTTCCCAAAGGTACTTCAAGCTCTTGTGATCAGTCCTTACTATGAATTTGCGCCCCATCAGATATGGCTGCCATTTTTGTACTGCCAGTACCAATGCTAACATCTCCTTATCATATGTTGACATCGCCAAGTTTCTACCTTGTAAGGCTTGGCTTATGAATGCAATTGGTTTCTGATTTTGCATGAAGACCCCTCCAATGCCTGTACCTGAAGCATCACATTCAACAATGAAAGGTTTAGTAAAATCAGGAAGGGCTAGGATTGGAGCTTGTGTCATGGTCTGCTTAAGTTGCTCAAATGCCTTCTCTGCCTCTAGGCTCCAAATGAATGAGTCTTTTTTTTGCATGGAAGTGAGAGGACCTGGAATCTTCCCATACCCTTGAATGAATTTTCGATAATATCCTGTCAACCCCAAAAATCCTCTAAGGGCTTTAAGAGTTTTGGGTTTTGGCCATTCCACCATTGCACACACCTTCTCTGGGTCTACTGCTACACCTTCGGTAGAGATTACATGACCAAGATATTTAATTTGGTCTTGTCCAAACTGGCACTTCTCCTTTTTTTGCATACAACTTGTGCTTTCTTAAGATGGATAAGACTTCACTAACATGCTTTAAATGTTCTTCCCCGTTCCTGCTATAGATTAAGATATCGTCAAAAAATACCAACACAAACTTACGTAAATGTTGTTTGAAGATCTCATTCATGAGAGATTGGAATGTGGAAGGTGCGTTAGTAAGGCCGAATGACATTACTAGAAACTCATAGTGACCTTGATGGGTACGAAAAGCAGTCTTAGGGATGTCTTCTGGATACATTCGGATTTGGTGATATCCTGATCTTAAATCAAGTTTGGAGAAGTAGCGTGCACCATGTAATTCATCTAACAGCTCATCGATCACTGGTATTGGAAATTTATCCTTAATTGTGATTTGGTTCAGTGCTTTGTAGTCAATGCAAAGCCTCCAAGACCCATCATGTTTTTTTACAAGAATTACTGGTGAAGAATAAGGGCTGGTGCTTGAGCGTATGACTCTTGAACCCAACATCTCTTCAACTAGTCGCTCGATTTCTGCCTTCTAAAAGTGGGGGTATCTATAAGGTCTTACTGATATTGGTTGACTTCCTTGGGTAAGTGGGATCCGATGGTCATGTGACCTTGGTGGTGGAAGACCTTTGGGTTCCTTGAAGATGTCGCTGAATGAGGTTAACACCTTCTATAAGCATGGTTCCAACCTTTGAGGGTTGAATGTAGTGGTTGTCTTTGTAAGGGCAAACAATTGGAGTAGAATGCCTTTCCTCTCCTTTTGTATTTCCTGCTTCATCTCTCCCTCATCAATCATTCGGTTAGTTGGTGTAGTCAATCCCTTCCATTCTACTTCTCTACCATTCAGATGGAATCTCATGCTCATTTTAGAAAAATCCCACAAGATTGGGCCCAAGGTGGCTAACCATTGAGCTCCAAGAACTGCATCGAAACCTTCTAGTGGCAATAAGTAAAAATTGGTAATGAGTGTAATTCCTTGTAATGCCACACGTATCCTTGGGCACCTTCCATTACTTGGAATCTTTTCTCCACTAGCAACTGTCACATTGAATTTTGCTGTCCCACTAGGTTGTAGTTTTAATCTTGCTGCCATGTTTTCACTCATAAAATTATGAGTGCTTCTTGTGTCTATCAGAATGATAACCACCTTCCCTTCTACATTAGCCTTGACTCGCATGGTTTGAGGGGTGGGAGTCCCTGCTATGGCATGTAATGAAATTGAAAGATTTTCATCCATCTCTTCTGATTGTATTTCATCAGTTTCATCTTCTTCTCCTATATCCATTTGCTCCTCATCCAAACAAGCTTCAATAAAAAACAACTTCTTACAGCGGTGCCCTGGTCCAAATTTTTCATTGCAATTAAAGCAAAGGCCTTTCTCCCTACGCTCCCTAATTTCTGTTGGATTCAACCTTCGGGAATTTGTGTTGATTGGTGTTGTTCTAGAGAAATTTGGTGCTGTTGTGGTGATGGGCTTTCTAGGATCAGTTGGGGTGAATATTTTTTTTTGGTTTTGATTCTTGGCTTCATATAGGCGGGCCAAACCTACGGCTACAGATAAGGATGTAGGTTTTAAGGCTTGGACATCTACTCTCAGGTTATCTTTTAGACTGCTAGTGAAACACCCTACCTGTTGTGGTGGTGAGAGTCTATCTACTCTGCTGAGTAAGCGCTCAAATTGACTTTGGTATTCTCTCACGCTCCTGGTCTGCTTCAGTTTTGTTAAGTCACCAAAGAAATCAGCAAACTCCGTCGGTCCATACCGAGTTAATAACCCCTCCTTGAGATTGTTCCATGTTGTTTCTGCTCCTTCAGACTTTAGTAATTGATACCAAAGTTGAGCCTCCCCTTCAAGATGGTATGCTGCTAGTGGCTGGCGATCTTCCATTGGAATGTTTTGGAAGGAGAAAAATTGCTCCGCCCGACAAATCCAACTGGTGGGGTCGTCACTGCCATTGAAACGTGGAAAGTCAAGTTTGGCCACTTTAGGAATTAAGGTACCTCCTGGTCGCATTAAACCATGGCTGGTTCGACCATGCGATCCTGAATGTGAATTCTCTCCATGATTGGTGTTTCGATTATCCGCCATATGATCCAAACGAGTATGCAAGGCAGCCATCATCTCCTGTATCTCCTTGAGAGTCTGTTGTTGGCTAGAGGCTGAAGAAGCCAGATTGGCTACCTCGTTGGCCAACGTCTCTACACGTTCGTCACCCATGTCCTGCTCTGATACCAAGTTGATAGGAACCTCTTGCGCACCGTCTCGAGTCGTGGTGACTCGAGCTGCACCACGTTTTCCCCGGGTTGCTATGGTGACAAATAGAACGAAAACAAATATATCTGGTTATACTTCGAGGGATAACCGGTCCTCCTTAACAAGCAAAGCTTGGTTTTTTTCTAAATAATTTGATAGCATTCTTTCATTAATCGTAGGCTTTAAATAGCGAAGCAATTTACAAAAAGAAGAAGTCTAAAATAACTCAACTAAGTAAATAACAACTCCTAAGCAAACAACAATTCCTAAAGATAAACTTGCTCTGTTGGACAGCACCCAAAACAGAGTTTTATTTGATTACTAACAATCTATTGACAACAATCCTAAGCAATCCTAAACCATTCAAAGTAATCCTAAACTATTCAGTAACATCAAATACGTAACCTCTAAACATGTAGCTATCCAAAACTCCCATTTGCAACCAAGTTAACGAACCACATTTGATAACCACCGAGTTGACTCAGTGAGTTGACTTAGTGAGTTAACTCAGCCATGCACTACATGCAACGGCTCGTAACAGAGCCTGATGGGGACAGAGATGGAGTTGATGGCGGAGGCGAGGATGAAGCTTGCTGAGGCTTGTACTTGCTTGGCTCCAGAGGTCTCGATCTACGATATGGGTAGTGTGGGTGGCACTGGATTGCCATGGGTGAGGGGTGGAGGTTTTGTGGTTTTGTTTTGGTGAAACTAGGGGTGTTGGGCCGCTGGCAAAGAAGAAGAAACAGAGAGTGGGTGGGGAAGAAAAAAAAGAAGAAACGAAACTGACTTCTACAAAAAGAATGTTAAAATATTAAAATGTGTAAAAGAAAAGAATAAAGAGACTGATGTAATTGTAGGTAAATAGTATGATAGCTAAATGAGAAAAAGTAAGGGTTTTAATTATAATTTGGCTTGAGGTGGATGCATATGCTCTAATTAACCCACCTCACCTTAAAAAGCAAACTTATTGAAAAACATTATGTTTGATATTTTTTCTTTCCTTTGAAAGAAGCCTTTAAAAACCGTTTTATATATAGAGACATACGAATAGCCTTGAGGGTGGACAAGCCTGAGGACCTGTGTCCACAAAGCTCGTACGTTGTAATTTTTCGGATTGCTAGTTCTTGTGGTTTTGTGAATGATCAAATAAAGTTATAGTAATTAGTAGTACTTGATCGCTAGACTACTCCTATCAGTCATTTGATCAGCATCTCCAATTATAATTTAAGCATTTTTTTTTTCCTCAAACGGTTCTATTCCCGTTAAACATGACTATGCAATGCAAGACCTACAAATTTAACAACTATGTGAAAATTGAGACCATCTATCTTTAATAAACAGAGTTTGGCTACAACCCACTACATGATAACTCATAAAACTATTCATATGTATTATTTAAACAAATTACATGACTTATTAAATAATGTCATATAACTAAATGTATACGTTGATGATTTGTTGTCAAATTGTGTCAATCATTGTTGGCCTCACATAGGGCCGGCCCCAAGGGTTGGGTTGCCCAAACCTGTCCCAAGTTTGGTTGCTCACTTACTATTAAATATTTAAAAAAACAAAATAAAAATGTCCTTTTATTTATTTTATACAAAATCTAGGTTACTTTATGATTTTAGCTTGAGTTACATAAAAATAAAAAACTAATCCTAGTTATGGTGCTTTATTCCAGCATTTTTGCTTGTTTTCGTCGTTTTTCCCGCTTCCGGTTGACCTAGTTTCCGATGTCGGATTTAGGCAAACTTGATATTTCCGGAAATCTTGCGACATCTACTTTCCAATGGCACAAATCTTATAACATTCTGATTTTTGGTTGCAAAACTGTGAGGTTCGGAATAAGGGCTGCTAGAGTAATTTTCTTGTTGGCGGTCCGTTTTCTGATGTAGATTCTAGGCAACTCGGGAATGCTCTTGACGAACCAAGACAACTAGATTTTATCTGAACTTATTATCTTCGAAAAGTTATCTGCTTTCTGGAAACTCATGGAGTGTATTGAGAGGTGTGAGAACCATGACCCGAGGGTCAAATGGGCCTCAAAATGTGACCCAACCGACAATAGATCAACCCTCTGGATTTGAAGGTTGATTATACATGTAAATGGAGTCGCCACTTATTTTAATTATTTGGACGAAATAAGAAATTTCACAGTAAAAACAATTCCTTTTTATTCATCTTTGAATTTGTACAATTGCCAATGAATTTGTAAAAAGAAATAATTACATGTAAATGAGTTTCCTAGTTACAGTCTAGTAAAAGGGAAAACTGTTTGTTTACAAGACACTTTGTAATACGAACCTAAATTCAAGATTCGGAGGCTTGGTTATAAAATGGGAAGGTGTTT
>BKZX01027618.1:26632-41530 GCA_014362285.1 Fagus crenata
ATTTTGGTGAACCCATGTATGGGTCACGGATTGGGTTTTGGTGATGGATTGTTATCTTTGGCCGTGGGTAATGGGTATGGGTTTGGTTTGTTTGGGTGATGTTTAGGGTGAACCCGTGTGTGGGTTAGGTGTTGTGACTTTGGGTGAACCCGTGTGTGGGGTGTGATTGGGTAGTGGTAATGTTGAGGGGTTGTGATGGTGTTGCTGGATTTTTGCCGTATGGGTTGATGCTGTATGATAGTATGGCCGTGTGGGTTGAATCTGTATGTGTAAATGCAGGTGTGTGTGTGTATTCGTGTATGATTTTACAGAGAAATGTGACGAATCCGAGTGTGTGAATTACAGAATCTGTATGTGTGGTGATTGGAATGTAAAACCGGGTAACCTTTCGCCATGTATATGCTTTCCTTCTTGTAATGACTGTTCCTTTGGTTTATTCCCATATTCCTGAAAGAAAGATCATAAATGTGAGATCACTCTGTATTGAAAGTGCACACAAAATACAGAAATACAGAAAAGAAAGAAATCGTGTAGGTTACTCCATGTTTTGTTTTGTATTGTTGTGTTTTATTAAATTTGTTGTGTGTTCTTTGTTGACCACGGTTGTATGCTCATGTTCATGAAAGAAAACAAATAAAATAATGTTAGTATCATCAATTAAAACCAACTGTGAGAATGATCATAAAAGAAATGATACATTGATTACCTTTCAACCTTACCTGTGCTGCCTGCCTTCCCATTTTATGACTCTCCTCCCCTTTTTATATAAAATAAATCAGAGCCTAGAACTTTGTTTTTGATATGTTTAAAACTTGAATTTCAAACTCTTGCCAGCTAATTATCAGATATTATCAGATAATTGGTGATTTTTCTTAACTCCTTAAAACACTGAATGATTTAATTCAAACAATTCAAATATTTTAATTAATTAATTAATCAACAATTATCCAATTAATTTGTTCAGTTTATCCAATGTGCTAGAGTCCATGATAATCTATTACTTTGAGCCAATAAGATATTTACACCTTATTAATTAAAATTAATCCAATTAATGGATCAATCATAATTAATTTGGATTAATCTTATGTGCCCAATGCCATTTTATTATTATGCACTCTATTCATTAAAACTTCAACTGGATATAATTTTCACACACGTGGTCCGATTCAAACACATAACACGTCATTTCAATCGTCTCAACTTAAAGATCTGTTTGATTACTTTTTAGTTGTCGATCAGAAGGTCAAAAACGCTGTTGGTTTAAAATCCTAATTTAGGCAAGTTGTGCACTTTCTGTATTTAGAATTTTAATTTGTGAAAACCCTAGTTTGTGTGAGGGTTAGAATATAGGTAGCAAAATGGGGTGTCAACAAGAGGATTCTACACGCAAAGGCGGCTTTAAAATGGGTCTCATGGAGTGGAAATTTTACTAAGTGTTGGGCTGTTTTTCGTCGTTTCGGCCATAACTTCTTCGTTTTAAGTCTGTTTTAGGCCCGTGAACTATCAAACCGAAGGTATTGCTCCTTCAAATGATGGTAAAATGGTCAACCAATTACCAACGGAGCTCAGCCATGGCTCTGATCAAACTTCGTTCAAACTTGCCAAAATCCTTCTATCTTCGAAATGCGGTCTCGGACTGATGGATTTTAGCATGTTTTAGTATATTTAGCTGGTTCTTACATTGATCAGGCCATCTCGATTTATGTGTCGAGAACTCGGGAAAATCCTTAGGGTTAAAATGGGATTATGACAACAACACAAGTCACAACACAGCCACAAAATTCATTATGAGAGAGAGAGAGAGACAGAGAGAGAGAGAGTGTGTGTGTGTGTGTGAGTGAATCAGAAAAATATAGAAAGAGAGAGAATCAGGGAATCAGAAAATTTGAGAGAGAGAAAGCACTGGTTAGATTAAGATCAAGTAGTGGGAGCAAAAGTTGCAGATAACGTTCGCTGTCCAGTTCAGGCAATGAAGTCAAAGTCCAATCTCGACGCCAGGTGGAATCACGGTCTCACAGAGTCCTTGAGTTCTTGACTGGAAGGTCTAGCCATTTGTGTTTTGAGAGTTGAGAACCTTTGTGTTTTGAGAGTTGAGAACTTCGGTTATTTATTGTCGAGATTAGTATATTTTTTGCGTTGGTTTTGATATTTATAATTTTTTTACTTGAAAATTTTGGGTGATTTCTAGATCTTTTGGTCCATATATGTTGGTCTATGAATTTTTGCACTTCGTTTTATTTTTATAATTTTTAATTGAAATTTTAGGTGATCTCCAGATTCGTTGGTTCATGTTTGTTGGTCCAAGGATTGTTGCAGACTAATTTTTTATTTTATTTTTTAAGTATACTAATAAAAAAAAAAAAAGAAAATTGGTGTGATTGCCCCATGGAGGGGAGTTGCCCAAGCTCAGGGGCTTGTTGGGCTTACCCCAGGACGTGCTCTGCACATGACCAAGATAAGGCGGGTTCCAATACTCCACTAGAAGCCATAAGATTTTGACCCAAATCGGAATTTTCTGTAAAGAAAGATCCAAGAGTTGCATACCAGGCTGCAATTTTTGTAGAACCAGCTGTCTGTTAGCAACATGCTTAATGCAATTCAAGAAGGTTATCCTGAGCATCAAGATCTTCAAATCTGAACAAGAAATGCCCATTATTAGTTGAAAAGACCTCCACAGATCAAAACTGACTCCACAGTCCATCCACAAATTGATCACAGGGAAAGGAGACGGTTTAGTAAGGAATTTGCCTACTCTTTTCCCACTTTGTTATCCTCTCTTTAATAGCCTCTTGAGGTGGCCTGACCACCACCTTGCCATCAATTCATTGAGGCTTCACATAGCTCAGACGAGAACGTTTTAGTTGGGATTCTTTGAACAGAGAACTCCATTGACGAATTGGGGATTTTTTTGAATTTGTCGGCAACTTGCTAAGCACTGGATCCGACCCATGTTCGATAGAACAAAAGGGTAAATGCCCAAGATTCACAGCAGCCCCAATGCCCAAATTGGTTTGGGCCTCAGCCAATTCACCATTAATGGCCGCATCTCCCAATAGCCCCACATCAGGATCCACCAAAACTTGTTCACAATCTGTAATTCCATTATTACCCCCAACCCTAGGCAAGCCTTGTTCTTGATTGCCATAAAAACATTTAGCATCATCTGCCCAAAATATGTCTTGAGTGATCAAGGAGGAGAGAGACTCATTGAGCTTTGGAAGCAGCGAAGACTTGGGAGGACGTCCTCGCCCTTTTCCACGACCTTCTTTCTTCACCATCGAGACATACATTGAACTTATCCTAACGCTAGAAGTTTCTTGAGAAAGCAAGAAACTACTCTGTATTCCAGAGTAAGTTAGACCTGGCTAAAAGCATTCCCATCGGCATCAACAAACACATTTTATTGCCAAAATTTTAGCTACAATTGCTCAAAACCAACATGCATCAACCTCGGTACTTGTCGAGAAAAAATTTACAAAAGAAAAATACATCGCCCAATGCTATGAGGTACTGTAGCTCAACAATCCATTTGTTTTTCCTTTTTTATTCCCAACTTCTCTCATCATCCCCTCTCTCTGTCCCTCGCGCCATTTTCTGGAAACCCAAGATCGGTCTACCCAACCATCCATACCTAAGAATAATCAATCAAGTCAGATATACCGATTTGCGTTTTAATCTAAAAAAAGAAGAGAAAAAAAGTTAGATTTACCAACAAGCCCCACCCCTCTGAAGTTCTTGGAAGAGATAAAGCTGGTGTTATCCAGGATGGCGAGGTGGTAGTAAGAGCCCGATGGGGACAGAGATGGAGTTGATGGCGGAGGCGAGGATGAAGCTTGTCGAGGCTTGTACTTGCTTTGCTCCAGAGGTCTTGATCTACAACATGGGTAGTGTGGGTGGCACTGGGTTGCCATGGTTGAGAGGTGGGGGTTTTGTGGTTTTGTTTTGGTGAAACTGGGGGTGTTGGGCCGTTGGCAAAGAAGAAGAAACAGAGAGTGGGTGGGGAAGAAAAAAAAGAAGAAACGAAACTGACTTCTACAAAAAGAATGTTAAAATATTAAAATGTGTAAGAGAAAAGAATAAAGAGACTGATGTAATTGTAGGTAAATAGTATGATAGCTAAATGAGAAAAAGTAAGGGTTTTAATTATAATTTGGCTTGAGGTGGATGCATATGCTCTAATTAACCCACCTCACCTTAAAAAGCAAACTTATTGAAAAACATTATGTTTGATATTTTTTTCTTTCCTTTGAAAGAAGCCTTTAAAAACCGTTTTATATATAGAGACATACAGATAGCCTTGAGGGTGGACAGGCCTGAGGACCTGTGTCCACAAAGCTCGTACGTTGTAATTTTTTGGATTGCTAGTTCTCGTGGTTTTGTGAATGATCAAATAAAGTTATAGTAATTAGTAGTACTTGATCGCTGGACTACTCTTATCAGTCATTTGATCAGCATCTCCAATTATAATTTAAGCATTTTTTTTTTCCTCAAACGCTTCTATTCCCGTTAAACATGACTATGCAATGCAAGACCTACAAATTTAAGAACTATGTGAAAATTGAGACCATCTATCTTTAATAAACAGAGTTTGGCTACAACCCACTATATGATAACTCATAAAACTATTCATTTGTATTATTTAAACAAGTTACATGACTTATTAAATAATGTTATATAACTAAATGTATACGTTGATGATTTGTTGTCAAATTGTGTCAATCATTGATGGCCTCACATAGGGCTGGCCCCGAGGGTTGGGTTGCCCAAGCCTGTCTTAAGTTTGGTTGCTCACTTACTATTAAATATTTTAAAAAATAAAATAAAAATGTCCTTTTATTTATTTATTTATTTATTTTTATACAAAATCTAGGTTACTTTATGATTTTAGCTTGAGTTACATAAAAACAAAAAAGTAATCCTAGTTATGGTGCTTTATAATTAATACGATTTGACTTAAAGAAAACAACTTCTTCTTACATTTTTTGAAGCATGATGATGCGTGAATTTTCATCATCAGTTGCACAACCAATTCGAGTTGTTAACACTTGCAAAGAAGAAAACCATAATCAAAGATCCTGCCAGGGTGGGCTCCGGAGGGGAGGCTCCGATGCTTAAGTTAGCAAAGAATCTTTATATTTTCCAAATTGAGACAGATTTCTCATAGGTTTTTGTGCATACCTGGTTCAGGTGACTTGGTTGGCCTTATATAGGCTAAGAGTCATATATTACCCAATGAATGTCAGATATAAATGGAGTAACGGTCGTATTTAAGGGAGTTTATGAGTGTGTAACGATTGCATTAGTGAGGAAATTAATGGAGTTTTATGGGTGTGTAATAATCGTCCATTTAAGACATGCTTTGGTACGTCGTATCTGGACTACTCATTTTTCTATACTCATCAGAAGCCCCCTATTCCAAGGTCGTTTTTCCGCTCTAGGTTGGACAGCCTTTGGAATGTCAGGTGCCACAAGTACTTTGGAAATGACCTTATTTTCCTTGCATGGTGGGTATGTTGTTCCCTTTTCCCTATTAGGGATTTTGAAACATTTGGCCTTCTTGACGAGGTATCTCTAGATGAGATGAGGTGCATAGTTTTTGGGTGAGCGAATGCCTCCTAGGTGGAGAATGAGACGCTTTTGTTTTCGAAGGATTGTCTTGCGTTCTAGACGAGTCCTTTTGTTCTTTAGGGATAATTTTATAGTTGGATGAGTCCTCTAAGTTTTTGGACCGTCTTGCGCTTGGACGAGTCTTTTTACTTTAGGGATCATCTCGTAATTGGATGAGTCCTCTAAGTTTTTGGACCGTCTTGCGTTTGGATGGGTCTTTTTACTTTAGGGGTCATCTCGTAGTTGGACGAGTCCTCCAAGTTTTTAGATTGTCTCACGTTTGGACGGATCCTTTTACTTTAGGGATCATCTTGTAGTTGGACAAGTCCTCCAAGTTTTTAGATCGTCTCACGCTTGGATGGATCTTTTTTACATTAAGGATCATCTCGTAGTTGGACGAGTCCTCCAAGTTTTTAGATCGTCTTGCGCTTGGACAGATCATTTTACATTAAGGATCATCTCGTAGTTGGATGAGTCCTCCAAGTTTTTAGATCGTCTCGCGCTTGGACGGATCTTTTTAGCAAACGTCTCCTTGGTAAAGAGCAGGACGCTTGCCTTGGGTGAAGACCGAGGGGCTTGCTCGAGGCTATATTGCTTTGGGGGGTTACTTAACGTTTAATGGGACCATATTCACTACTTTATGGTCCATTGCTTGACATTTAATAAATGTTGCCAACTGCTGGTCTTGAAATAGCAATTAACCTCATTTGTGAGGATTGCTTGGCATTAGTAGGACAATAATCACCACTATTTTACTTTCTTTTTTTTTTTTTCCTGCACAATCTTTTGCCCATTCATATATAACACATGTTTCTTATGCAAGTGTTTTCCATCGTCAGTTGATGACAATACACATGCCTTTTATGCATGTACTTTGCATATGTTTTTCGTATACACTTGCTTTTTGTGCAAGTATTTTTCATCGTCAGTCAGTGACGACACACATGCTTCTTATGCACGTATTTCGTATAAACTTGCTTTTTGGTGCAAGTATTTTTCGTCGTTAATGACGACACACATGCTTCTTATGCACGTATTTCGTATACAGTTGCTTTTTGGTGCAAGTATTTTTCGTCGTCAATCAGTGACGACACACATGCTTTTTGTGCGTATACACTTGCTTTTTGGTGCAAGTATTTTTCGTCATCAATCAGTGACGACACACATGCTTCTTATGCACGTATTTCGTATACAATTGCTTTTTTGTGCAAGTATTTTTCATTGTCCATTTAGGGGACTACACGAGCTTATTATACTAGTGTTTTTGGTTGTCTGAGCATGGCGGGTACTCAGATTTTCTACATTTGAATTTTTTGGAGCCATGATGTGGACAATGGTACCATCCTTTACAAGACATAAGAGAAATTTCATTTGGAGGATGCAAATTAAATTCATACCTTGTGATATTTTCCTCATTGGGCCAACAACCAATTTGTTTTTCATGCTCATCTTGGCGGGCTAATCAGCCTAGAACATTATTTATCTTGCAATTTACCTGAAGTAACACATATATGTTTATATATTTGCAAGAAATTTAATTAATTATAAATTTTCATAGCTATTTATTCATGAAAAATAGCTTGTGACATAATAAAGTTACTAATAATATTTAATGGGGGTATTCAGCCGTAACTTGGCTTTCTTTCTCTCCCCTTTTATTTATTATTTGGAAATGATTAGATCTTTAGGAGATGTTAATCGCATACTAGGACAAAAAAATATGGTAATGTAATAATTGATTAAATAAAATACGCATTTTTTGACAATTAAAAGTTCAACCATAAAGGGCTTTAGGTGTGAGATATTACTTCAAGACCGATCAGGTATAGGTATCAAAATAATTCCTTTTTTTTTTTTTTTTACTGAATTTGTTTGAAGTTTCAACTATATTTAATTATTTATAGTTGATTACTTAGCAGACAATATCCTTTTAGCAGTTTTCCTAGGAAATTTAATTCATTCTTTCCTTTATTTATGTTACTGCTAAATAAAATATTTTAATGTAATTATTTTATTTAGGCACATGTGGGAGAGTTTTCAAAACTCTAAATATGTGATTAAGCTAAAATTGAAAAGGCCATGTGATTAATGCTAAAATTCATGCCCACAATTAACACGTATAAAGAGAATGAAGCGGAGATAGAGATTTAATTACCTTGGAGGTTACTCGGCATTAGTGTTCTCCACTTCTCATGTGGGGTCTTTTGCTTGCTAAGGAATCACACACCCAATCATCATATGATTTGTATCTAAACAAGTGACCTGCACAGGCTTTTAATGCTCTTGTGTGAAGGGAGAGGCTATTAGCTTTGCTGCTTGCTTGATCTCTTTAATCCCGCAATCTTCCCTTCCTCTTCTTTAGGGTACTTGATTTTTCTATTTTCCTGCTGGTATCTTCTCTATGGAGCTTGGTGAATTTTACAAACTCTTTTTTTGTTAAGTTCATTTTTGTCCCAAGACTACTGTTCATCTCGGTAGCTTTCAAATGGCAAACTTAAAAAGGAACATTTGTTTTTGGATCATAATATTCAACACGTATATTTATTTATGATCAATTTGTGTGTGAATATTATAAATAAGAGCATGATAATAGGTGATGCAGTGAAAGCCTGAGAGGGTGACATACGTATTATTGGTGATAATAAGTAAACACAAATATTCATAGTGGTTTGGGTGAATGAACCAAATGGCTATGGGCTCTTTTGAGGCATCATTTATAAAAATAGATCCGTTTGTTTGCCCCTCATTGTCCATGAGTGAGAGATATAGACCAAGTTAAACCTCATCCTTAATACTCTTAAAGTTTTTATGCAAATGGTAGTGATCACACATACCTATATAAGTGTCTATGTATATAGATAACCCTCAGTAATTCATCTTTAATCACATAATGCCCAAGAGTAGGCTGGTTTGATATTTATCTTTTATTTTTATTGGCTAAGTATCTAGCCATAATCAATAAGTTGAGATAATGTTTCAATGTTATTTGAGCACATTATAGGGAGAAATTATTCAATCCACCAGGTAAACCATGTCATCTATCCACCATTCTAATAATTAAACACCACGTATGTTAATTTAATGACTCATCAATATTCACACAACCATGATGGAGAGAGAAAGAGAGGGTATTCTGGTCTTTTTCCTTATTTGTTGGTCGTATGAATATTGATGAGTCATTAAATTAACATACGTGGCGTTTAATTATTGGAATGATGGATAGACGACGTGGTTCACCTGGTGGACTGAATAATTTCTCCATTACAGGGGTCTAACGCATAGTGAAGGCTACTACATAATTTAATTATGTTGTCTAATAAGCCTCAAAATAATGACTTAATTTATGAGAGTATACCGCTAAAAAATTTCCATTAATTCATATAGCAGATTTTATGTATCATTCCCAAAAGCATGTTTGGGAAGTTTTTCTCAAATTACCCAACGACACTGTTTGAAGTGGTCAGCGTGGGGGCTTTAATTTGTGAAATTAAGAACTCACAATGATTTAGGTATGCAAGGAGCATATGAGTGATATACGCATAAAATGGGCACTCAAGATAGTCATGAAGTAAACATAGAATATTTGGGTTTTTACCTTGTGTGAAGGGAGATACTATCACATTCATTAGCTTTGATTGGGCTTTCCTCCATATATGAGCTGATCTATTCAATCCTTGCAGTCATCGATTTTCTTTTTTAAGAAAAATCTTCATTGGAGTACCTAATAATATTCCGCTTAGGAGTAATGCTCTGGACATTATTCGACATTTAATAGGACCATATTTACAACTTTTATGGCCAATTGCCCGAAAATAATAAAATGGCTTGTGTGCCAATTACTAGAGTGGACCATTGCTTGCTAATATACCATGTTCTAATCCCACAGCTGTCAGAAAGCAAATGTGTTTCTATTTCACATGTAATAAAGGCATCTTAATAAATGTTGTCAGCTGCACTACATTGGTCTTCAAAAGGCAGTTGACTCCGGCATGGTGTTTACTCAGCCAATATTCCATTATTTCTTATGGGATGTGGACCAATTATGGCCAAAATTGGCACATACCTAATTAGTATAAGGTAATTTCCAATGTATATGATATATGTGCAAGCTTGAACTATGGTAATTGAGGTAATTTTCACACATATAGAAAAGTTTCACAATTTCCACACATATGACTAATAGCCGTGTGTGTATTAAGATGTCAGGCTTGATATTTACTCTAATATTATAATGGAAAATAGGCAGGCATGGAATATGCTTTAAAATAAGAAAGGAAAGAAGGCAAGCATGACATTTCGTCTCACTAATAGCTACTTTAATATTAGAAAGGAAAGTATTTCACGTACCACTAAATCTCTATTTTTTGGCTTCTTTTTATTTTCCTGGGTTCCTTGCTTGGACCATGTGGTGAGGGGCTAAGACATGCATAGAACCCTTTGAGATATTTCCAAAGAAGCAATATGGCGATATTGATATCGACTAAAGTCGCTTTGGGATTTTTCCAGAAAAGTAATATGCCAATATTTTTCTTCTTGTCTTCTCGTAATTTAATATCTCCCTTACAGCAAATAAAGGTTGAAGATGAAAAACGATTCTAATATAGTCAGCCTTATTTTTATGCAGGAAATTGTTAGAGGCAGAATTATTAAATGCAAAGAGCAATAAGATTCAGCCATGGTTAGAAAACAATTTGGGGTGCTTAATGCACTTGACGTGGCCGAGAATTGATGGTGCCATTTCACAGCAATTGTGATTGTTGGAATGGGATTCTTCGTTAATGCATAAACCTGTACTCGTCCAATGTTGATTTTCAACTAGAGAGATACAGGACAGTCGCTGCCAAGCTCTTTCCAATTCAGATGGACCCGTTGATGGACGACAACCGAGGATTGGATGCGTCACGCTCAAAGGAGACGTAGGCGATGGTTTTTCTTTTTGGTAGGCGTGCTCGTCTTTGCTATGCAATTTAAATTTGGAGAACTCTCATTCCCACAGACGGTGCCAATTGATGATGTGTGAATTTTCATCATCAGTTGCACAGCCAATTCGAGTCGTCGACACTTGCAAAGAAGAAAACCATAATCAAAAACCCTGCAAGGGTAGGCCCCGGAGGGGAGGCTCCGATGCTTAAGTTAGCAAAGAATCTTTATATTTTCCAAATTGAGAGAGATTTCTCATAGGTTTTTGTGCGTACCTGGTTCAGACGATTTGGTTGGCCTTATATAGGCTAAGAGTCATATATTACCCAATGAAAGTCAGGTATAAATGGCGTAACGGTCGTATTTAAGGGAGTTTATGGGTGTGTAATGGTTGCATTAGTGAGGAAATTAAGGGAGTTTTATGAGTGTGTAACTATCGTCCATTTAAGACATGCTTTGGTACGTCGTATCTGGACGACTCATTTTTCTATACTCATCAAAGCATATTCAATAAAAAAAAAAAAAAAAATCCAAACTAATATCTATTTAATATTGTTATATTATTATTAGTGTTAATATATATATATATATATATATCACGGTTCTACAATTCACAACAAACGTAATACAAATAATAAATTAAAAGTCATAGAAACCAATTAAATAAACACGTGAACATACTACACGACAACGCAAAATAATGGCTTCCCTCGCTACCCCTACAAACAAAAGTACATAGCCAGTAGCCACATCCACGTGCATACAAAATTTTCAAACAAATTAGTAAATCACATCATGAAGACCGAACTTATTCACACAAATACTGAAACATATCACATATATCTCATTAAAAGGCACAACACTCCAATAAAAAAACAAAATTATGTATACTAATATATACTAATAAAAATATTCTCTTATTTATACTATTAATTTTTTTTTTCCTATATGTTGCCCTTGGAGAGTTGCCCAAGCCCAAGGACTTGTGGGTTTATCCCAGGGCCGGCACCGCGGCCTCACAGACCACATAAATGATACTTGGTTCACCAAAGATAGGTGGTCTTAATAAATGATACTTGGTTCACCAAAGATAGGTGGTCTCAAGTTTAACAACTATGTCATGTTAAACGGAATGTGGTTGCCGCTTTTACCCTACGGAGTTGACACGCTTGTGGAATGAATTGCAACTTAATTTATTTGAAATAAGTGGCATGAGTCAACTAATTTTCATTGGCGCTTAAAATATAAAAGTGATAAAGCAAGAGTGAGCGTGGTTCCAGGAAAGCGTTTAGCCCAAAAAAAAAAAAAAAAAAGTTCCAGGATTCAAGGAGTGGAAATTTTTGTCCGGTTTTGGAGGTGGCAACTAAAAGTCAAAGAAACCTGCTAATTTTTATTTCGCATTAAGAAGGTTTACATTAGCTGCCGACACAATTTTGTCACCTAATGTCTTTGAAAAATAGGGGTTAGATGAAATTAGTCTAGGACATCACTTTTGTATCACAATTGTGAGTTGGCATACAGTGAGTGATGCATTATCACTTTTATATAGACGTATTATTTTTCTGCATAATAGTTTGTCACTGAAGAACTCTGATACAAAAGTTGTGTTTGTAAACTTTTTGATTTAGTAAATTTTTGGTCTTAATTATTACCCTTACAAGGTATTTTTATCCATCGACTAAATTTTGAGACTTAATTATTACTCTTACAAAATAATTAATAACTCATATTTTTTATTTTATTTTATTTTTCTATAAAAAAGGGTTAAATATATTGTTGTTTCCTAATATTTACACAAGTTACACATTTAATGTCTAACGTTTAAAAGCACACAATTGATTTCTAACTTTTCAAAATCGTGTACCATTTATTCTTTCATCTATCTTCGTAAATTTGTGTGTACGTTAGTTGATGTGATAATTTTTTAATTGAGTTGCCATTATTTTCTTTTTACACGTAGGCAGTTGACGTGGCATAACTCATAACTCATAACCAGTTTACACCCATCACCCTAAAGACAAATTGAGAAACTCTATCTCAAGGTGAGGTAGAGAGAGATTTTGTATTGATATATATAGGAGAATTACATGCTTAATCAGTGGATATTTACAGCAATGTAACAGTAGATATACAACTAATGGACTAAATTGTGGAGTAACATAAGCAAGCATGGTTGGCAGCAACTATTAAGGACACCAGCTGTTAGAATTTATGGAGGAGCTGATTATGCAGATTATTGAGGAGCTGATTATGCAGATTATGCAGCAGATATTTTTGTAGCAGATATGGAAACTGATTCCATATTTCCTGCAGTATTAGATATGGAAACTGATTCCATATTTTCTGCAGTGTTTACACTCCCCCGCAAACTGTGCCGAGGGTAAAAAAGAAGGCCCAGTTTGAGTCTTAAATCAAGGAATAATGCCTTGGAGAGAGGCTTGGTGAAAATGTCTGCCAATTGGTGGTTGGAAGGAACAAAGCGAGTTTCAAGTGCACCGAGAGCCACTCTTTCACGTACATAATGATAATCTAATTCAATGTGCTTTGTACGACCATGGAAGACAGGGTTTATGGTCATGTGTAATGCAGTTAGATTATCACAATGTAAAATAGGAGGACGTGAAATTGAGATACCAAGATCTCGAAGAAGGAAGGATAACCAAGTCAGTTCTGCTGCAGTGGAGGCCATAGCTCGGTATTCAGCCTCTGCACTAGAACGAGCCACTGTGGGCTGCTTCTTGGCACTCCAAGAAATGCAGTTGCTGCCAAGGAAGGTACAAAAGCCAGTTGTGGATCGCCTGGTCGTTGGGTGGTTTGGATCAACATACCCAAGAGGTTGATGCATATAAACAGGTGTGGAGAGTGAACCATGAAGAAATGCATTTTTGACGTCAAGTTGCCTAATATCCCAACCTTTAACAACTGCAATTGTGAGCACAAGATGAATACTAGCAGGTTTAATCACAGGAGAAAATGTTTCAGAGAAATCAATACCATCAACTTGGCTAAATCCTTTAGCCACCAGCCTTGCTTTGAGTCGGTCTAGGGAGCCATCTGGTTTCAATTTGGCCTTGTAAACCCATTTACACCTAATGACATTCATATTGGGTTGATGGGGTACCAAACTCCATGTACGATTGGCATGTAAGGCAGCAAGTTCTTCATCCATTGCAGCAACCCAGCCAATGTGTCGTTTAGCAGATGTAATTGATCTTGGCTCAGTTGGTATGTCATGGGTGACTCGTTCTGTATTGAGGTCAAGGTACTTGGGATTTGGACGTTGAATCCCTTGTTTGGAGCGAGTCACCATTGGGTGATGGTTTGGAGTGGGGACAAATGGTGTTGGTGGGGGGTTGCTTTGTTCTATATGGGGAGGAACAAAGCTTGTATTTGATGTAGTGTGGGAATGGGTTTGAACTAGGTCCAGCAGTGTTGACTGAGAGGGCATTTCTATGTGGTGAGGGGAGTTTTGTAGGGGTTGAATGGGTGGTGCTGAGAGTTGTGTCTCTCTTGGAGGTGATGGTGTTTCTGGTTTTGTTAAGGTTGGCAAGGCAGTGGAAGCTTGCTGGCAGTCCAGGTGAGTTGTTGTTGGCGTTGCAAAACCTGAAATAGGAAATACATTAGTCATTTGTTTTGGAAGTGAGGATTCCTTCCAATGAGAGAAGGTACTGAGCTCCCCTTCAATTGGATTAGTGTCATATAGTTGTGCTGGTGTAGAGAATGGTAAGATTTTCTCATCAAACACAACATGATGTGAGATGTAAATTCGTCCCGTAGGGGGGTAAAAGCATTTGTATCCTTTGTGCTTGGTGCTGTAACCAATGAAGACACATGGGAGAGACTTGGGTTCCAACTTGTTACTCCTATAATCTCCAAGATATGGGAAGCATTTACAACCTAACACACGAAGTGATGAATAGTCAGGTTGTTTACCATAAAGCCTGAAGAATGGTGATTCCATATCAAGTGTTGGTGAAGGTAGACGATTGATCAAGTGCACTGCAGTAGAGAAACACTCAGTCCAAAATCTGGGTGGTAAGTGTGCATGGAACATCATTGTGAGACCAAGTTCGGTGATGTTTCAATGCTTACGTTCTGCAGTACCATTCTGCTCAGGTGTTTTTAGGCAAGCAGATTGATGATGGATGCCAAGGTTGGCTAATTTCCTAGTAAACTCTCCACCTCCAAATTCACCTCCTTCATCACTTTGGAAAATATGGATCTTTGCATTGAACTGACAACTTACATACTTATAAAAATGATCAAAGCAGCCAGTTAAATCAAATTTCCTATGCATAGGATAAAACCAAGTGAAATGTGTATGGTCATCAATGAAAATTACGTAAAATCGAAATTGTTCTCTGGACCTAA
>BKZX01027618.1:66530-82430 GCA_014362285.1 Fagus crenata
TAGGGGCCAAAAAATTATATGAGTGAGGCCAATTAATTTGCTCTAGCTCTTTTTTTTAGAACCAGCAGGGGCCATGGCCCCCTTTGGTCCCCACATGGCTCCGTCTCTGCGTTCACCAAAGATAGGTGATCGCAACTCTCAAGTTTAACAACTATGTCATACTCAAGACCATCTATCTTTGAGCAAAAAAAAAAAAAAAAAAAACAGACTATCTATCTTTATGTTAAACGGAATGTGGTTACGAGTTTTACCCTACGGAGTTGGCACGCTTGTGAAATGAATTGCATGCTTAATTTACTTGATTTAAAAGTGGGATGAGTCAACAAACTTTCATTTGCGCGTAAAATATAAAAGTGATGAAGCGAGAGATAGCGATGTTCCAAGAAAAACAGAAAAACAGAAAAACAAAAACAAAAACGTCAACCTCATCAGCCTACACAACCAGTACCAATTTCCTTTTTAGCGGTGTACCAGAGTGAATGCACAAGTCAAGTCTTCATCTTCATTAAAAGCCACCATTAAAATAGCTCACCATCAACCACAAATCACCAAACCAGTAACCTACAACAAACACAAATCACCAGTAACCCAAAAATCACCATTATCAATCACTGCTTGTATTTATGCACTGCTTTCTGTATCATCCATCTCTAACATAAATAAACAGAAAAACAAAAACAAAAACGTCAACCTCATCAGCCGACTCAACCAGTACCAGTTTCCTTTTTAGCTTGAATGGCCTCCATGTGTGTGTAGGAAAGCGGTGAGGTAGTGTCAAAAGACATTGGATTTGGTCAAAAGTATAAGCCAAACGTACAGGAAGGGCAACAAAGGGAGTACCAGAGTCAATGCACAAGTCAAGTCTTCATCTTCATCAAAAGCCGCCATTAAAATAGCTCACCATCAACCACAAATCACCAAACCAGTAACCCACAACAAACACAAATCACCAGTAACCCACAAATCACCATTATCAATCACTGCTTGTATTTATGCACTGCTTTCTGTATCATTCATCTCTAACATAAATAAACAGAAAAACAAAAACAAAAAAGTCAGAGAAACCTCATCAGCCGTCTACCTCCGACCCTTCTTTCTTTACATTTTTCTAGATTCAGCATCAACGGTAACACCACAAGCCCGACTCAACCAGTACCAGTTTCCGTTTTAGCTTGAATGGCCTCTATGTGTGTGTAGGAAAGCGGTGAGGTAGTTAAGGCTGGATTACGGTGGAGAGTGACAAAAGGAGCGGTGGGTGATTCCTGTGTGTGTGCAGCCGTTTTTGTGTGGCAGTGGAACTGTGTCTGTGTCTCTCTGTGGTTGAGTTGATAGAAGTGGCCGAAGGTGTGGTAGTCACCGGCTATAGCGGCGGAAGGCCCGATTCTAGCCTCTGGACTCTGGAGTAACAGGTCTTCCGGTCTTGGATGCGAGAGAGCGGAGGTTCTCATCTCTTTTTTCTCCTTCATACAATTTTTTGTCAAGAAAGTCAAGAAACTAGACCCATTTCTGGTGTTAGAACCAATAGCCACTCATACAGTACATACAAATTTTTGAGTTTTGACAATAATATTCATTTTCTGCAGCCGATACTTCTCCACTTAAGACAAGTAATTAATCCCCTTCACCAATTCGCTTCCTCGGAGGAGTTACGTGGACGTGTTGGGTTGGCACCAAGCCCGTCGGTGCGTTACAAAGACTGGGGCGGTGAGGGACTTAGCACCAACAGTTCCAACTATCTTTGGTAGGTAGGTTCAAAATACAGACAAAAGTCGCTTTCAAAACCTCCGCAAATGGCAGAAAACATCGGGAGATTATGCGAAGATAATACGTTTGAAGAAACACCCTGGTTCAACATATATGACGGATTACCTCCTCCCACAACGAACTCGGACACGGAATCGTTGTCTCTCTCCTTGAATATACAAACACCTCCACCACAGGAAGTAGTTGAGGAAAATCTTCCAAGAGAGAATGCCAAAAAGGTAATAATATCTAGACCCAGTAATAATATCTGTACACATGAATTCATTTGTGTGCTGGCATCATAATTGCGTATAAGTTATAACTGTATATATATTTTTGTTTGTTTATTTGGAGCAGACCACAGATAATAATTTGAATCCAGAAGATTCAAGTTCCAACAATTCATCAGATTTAACCAGCACACTCAATCTAGAAAATCCCTTACCAACTGCCACAATGGAATCGAAATCGGTGCCTTCGAAGCTATTAGCATCAAATGTTGCAGATACTTCCAATTCCCCACGAGGTGTTGCAGAGGAAAATCTTCCAAGAGAGTATGCCAAAAAGGTAATAATATCTGGACATGTGAATTTATTTGTTTTCTGGCATAATAATTGTATTAGAATTAGCAAGCTCTAGGTTATGGAAGATAAAACAGTGAGAATAAGAATAAAGATTGAGAGAGAAAGCTCAAAGTAATGAATTGCTTGCTTGGATTAATAAAAGAATATTACAATCGGTTCATATATACAAAACATAGAAGAAGCTTCAATGAGAAGGTTAACAAATTAACCACCTCCCCTAACAACAAATCTAACTAACTACACTAACTATCTAACCAAGGAAATTAGTGAATCACCAAGGAAAGTGCAGTAACCTGTGGTTGATCTTTTAGTATTAGGGCAAATAGCCCAATCTAAATCAGAGAAGCCTTTTAGCTGAAGATCATTGGTACAAGGGAAGAATAACCCTTGACTATGTGTTCTTTTGATATATCTTACTTAACCTAACTTAGCTTTTGCACACTATAGCTAGTGTCAGGTCTGGTAACAGTTAGGTAGAGAAGTCTGCCAACAAGTCATCTATAAATAGATGGATGTGTAAGAGGAGTTCCATCTGATGCACTAAGCTTCGAATTTTGTTCCATGGGAGTTTGAACTGGTTTTGATCCCAGCATCCCACTGTCCACCAAAATTTCTAGAGCATATTTCCTTTGACATAATGAGATGCCTTTAGAAGATCTAGCTATTTCCAATCCAAGAAAATACTTCAAGTTCCCAAGGTCTTTTAATTTGAACTTAGCATGTAAGTACTCCTTTAGAACTGTGACAGATTGTGGATTATTACTACTATAAGTATATCATCCACATATACAAGTGGAGTAACGAAAGAAGTCCCTTGTGTTCTGGTGAATAGAGAATAATCATAATGGGATTGTATGAAGCCTTGCTTTATTATGGTTGAAGAGAATTTGGCAAACCATTGCTTAGAAGCCTACTTCAAACCATATAAAGACTTTTGTAATTTGCAGACCTGGGTAGTGCTTGACTGAGAGGGTGAATGACATGCTCTAGAACTAGTGCAACTCTCCCCTTTGCTTGGAAAACCAGGAAGCAGAACCATGAAGACTTCTTCATTGAGTTAACCATGGAGAAATGCATTATTGACATCCAATTGAGTATGGGACCAACCCTTGATAGTTGCAACAACTAAGAGCACTCTCACAGTAGTGAACTTAAGTACGGGTGAGAAGGTTTCTGAATAATCAAAACCCTCTTGCTGCGTATAGCCTTTTGCAACAAGTTTGGCTTTGTATCTCTCAAGAGTTGCATTTGACTTGAGTTTAACTTTTTAAACCCACTTGCAGCCAATGGGTTGTTTACCATCTAGCAAATCAGTCAAAACCCATGTATTATTTGCCTCAAAAGTTTGCAGCTTAGCTTGCATAGCCTCTCTCCATTTAGGAAATTGATAAGCTTGAGGAAAGGATGAGGGTATTGAGAGAGTTGTAACAGCTAAGGCAAAGTGTCTGTAACACAGTAGGAGGTTAAAATAGCTCCTCAAATTTATTTCTAAGGTCAGAACCGCATTTCTAGGCTTTGGTGTGGTTAGGGAGGATGAGAGGAAAATGACACCGGATTTACTGTAGTTCGGCCAATAGTGCCTACATCCACTTAGCCTTTTTCTTACTGTCATTGGCGATCACTTACAATAGAGTGGGGAGGCTTTTTTATAGGCTACATGGAAAATAGAGAGGAAAGTACACAAGTAATTGGGCCTGACTTAAATGGTTTAGGCCCAAATATACAATGAATTGGGCTTTGGGGCCCTATTGCAATTTGAGACCATACAATAGCCCCTTAGTCTTTTGCTTGTCGAATGTAAAGAGGGAAGTGGAGACTGAATCTGTTCGGAAGCAAGGTGAGCTTGCAGGGACGAGCCGGCTCCTTGGAGTCTTGATGAGGCCTTGCAAGTTGAGATTAGGTCCTAGGGACCAAATGAGGCCCTTGAGGTCGAGATTGGGTCCTGTGACCAAATAAAGTCCTGGAGACCAAGGGAGGTCTTCGAGACCAAGTAAGCCCTTGGAGGTTGAGATCGGGCCATATAGACCAAATGAGACCCTTAAGGTTGATCTTGGGTTGTAAAAAATAAATGAGGCCTGGAGACCAAATGAGGGTCATAAAGACCAAATGAGGCCCTAAGGCCGAAGGCGGGTCATAGAGACCAAATGAGGCCCTTGAGGCAAAGCTTGGGTTGTAGAAACCGAATGAGGCTTGGAGGCCGAAGGTAAGTCATAGAGACCAAATGAGGCCCTTGAGGTCGAGCTTCGGTTGTAGAAACCAAATGAGGTCTTTAAGGCCAAAGGCGGGTCATAGAGACCAAATGAGGCCGAGCTTGGGTTGTAGAAACCGAATGAGGCCTGGAGGTCGAAGGTGGGTCATAGAGACCAAATGAGGCCTTTGAGGCCGAGCTTGGGTTGAAGAAACCAAAAGAGGACTTTAAGGCCGAAAAAACAAAACATGTGAGTCAATTTTGTTGGCTCCTTACTTTTATAAGGGAAATAAGCAATCTTGCATAAATCATACATAGGTTTTTGTTCGAGGCCGTTGGAACCATTTCATTCAAAGACTTTGTAGCCATTCGGTTCAAGGCTGTTGGAGCCATTTCGTTCAAGTCCTTTGGAGCCATATTCAATGCACTTTCAGTTACTGATTTAGTATTTCGCTTGTTTCGTATTCGTACTTTTTTCACATTCATTCTTTTGTTTCATTTTTGTTATCTAAGTGGCCGTTCATAGCCTATGTTTGGGTAGAACCATACCTATTATTTGTCAGTCATCCTGGTCCTTAACACTTTGGGACCTTCGAGGTTGACCAAAGCTAAAGTTAAGTTAGGTTTATAGTTTTCGCCTACCACTCATCCTGGTCCTTAGCGCTTGGTAACCTTATACGTTGACTGTAGCCTCTTAGAGGTTGACCAAAGCCTGAGTTAAGCTAAGGTTTCTGTACTTTTTAGTCATCCTGGTCCTTAGCACTTGGTAACCTCAAATGTTAACCGAAGCCTGAGTCAAGTTAGATTTGAAGTTTTCGCCTGCCAATCATTCTGGTCCTCAGCAATTGGTAACCTCAGAGGTTGACTAAAGCTTGAGTCAAGCTAGGGTTTCTATACTTGCTAGTCATCCTAGTCCTTAGCACTTGGTAACCTCAGAGGTTGATCGAAGCCTAAGGCAAGTTTCCTCAGGCTTTAGATTCTTTCAAGCTTTAGATCTTTTCAAGCTTTAAATCCTTCAAATTCTAGGTGCATTCGCAACTATGTTGGCCCTGCGAAGCATTTTCAAGAAAGAAGGACAGCACCAATGAAAGATGTAGTTAGAAAGACAAATGAATCACTGCATTCATCAATAAAGTGATGTGTTTACTAACACAAAGTCATTGAGTTTGAGCACATTTCTAGGCAAGTACATGTGTATTCTAGAAGGCATGTTTAGTCATGTGATATGGTCCATGTTCCATATATAAACCATTATGCCATATACACAACAAATGAATCAAGCCCTGCAAAGTAGGACTCCAAAGAAGTAGTAGACATCATGACTGAACATATCAAAACAATAATTTGAACAAGTTTCTTAAAGTTAAGAAGATCCAAATTTTTACTTTGCAAGTCAAGTCTGATAGTCGTAATATTAATTTAAAAAATTAATGGCAAGAGCATATTAATGCTACCACACAACTTGTCAACAATTTCTAGCTACATATCCAAATGTGTTATAAGCATCAAGACTTCGATCGGTAGATAAGATTGGACTTAATCGTTCTACCATGGAAGACACGTATCTAAAGACAATGTCAAGTCTAGGATGTGCATAAACAATTCAAGTAGAATTTATCATTATGTACATGTGATCTCATAGATTCGACGTGCTAAATAAATACTTTGCATGGAATACATGTTAATGCAAACACACATAAAATAGCAATTTGCAAAAATTATTTGCAAGGGGAGTCTTGCACAAATGACATGTCCGTGTGTAATGAGCATGCAAGTGTCAACGTATTTGAGAAAATATAATTAGGCATTATAAAAATCTCACGTATCCACATCATCTATCATGTCGTAATAATGATTGTGTTTATATAAAATTAATTGGGTGGTTAATCATTGAGCATTAACCACCTACCACCGCAAACAAAAAATGAAAATAATTTCATTTTTATTTTCAAGGTCTTAGCAAAATATTCGTTTAAATTCCACGATATTTATATTTCAATCCTAAATATAAATATCAATACTATGTTCCTATGCTCATGAACATAAAATTATTTTGTAGACCATGCATTTAGAATGACATTTTATAAACTCATCATAATAAATCACCAATTAAGGAAGTTGCATAAAAAAGTGAATGAAGTTAAGTAAACTTAACCTTGAGGCATAAAGGTTTTGAAGATGAATTTGGACTGTAGAAGAGCCATTTCGTCTCCCCAAAATTTTCTTGATTTTTTTTTTTTCCATTTTTTTTTTTTTTTTTTTTTTTTTTTTTTTTTTTGTATTGTGGTTCGGTTCAGGGCAAATTTTGGTTCAGTTCACAGCTCAAGAGCTTTGGTTCAGACCGGACCGGGCAAAAAGTCAAAATCGGTTTAGTTCAAAGGTGGTGGCTACTCTAGGGCTGACGTCATCGGCTGACGTGGCATGCTAACTGGCCTTTAGGGTTGATGTGGCAGCATTGTGAGGCGACACGTGGCCTAGGGCATGTGCCAGCCGCGTGTCAGCATGTGCAGAGCTGCTACTGGTGCATGCTTGCGCGTGGAAAGAAGCTGCAGGAGCTCGTCGGCGCGTGGCGGCTCCGACGGGGACGTTTCCACTGGAAAACGATAGATCGGCCTGAGAGGATTTCGATGGTGGTGCCGCTTTGCCGTTTCGGAGCTCGGAAGTTTGTGTTCTAGACTTCAAAAGGTGTGGCGGTGCGGGAGCGGGTGATCAATATTGCGGGTCCTCTTATAGGCACATGGCGGCGTGTGCCACCTCTGATGGTGGTTTTCCACCATAGAACTATAGATTGGGCGATGATCTATCTGTTGGTGGTGGTCATTGTTGTCCGTGGTTATGCTTGGAACACCAACTTCAGAGATTGTGGTGGCTCGACCATGTGTGGTGGCGCGTGGAGTGAGGCCGTGAATTCAAACGGCGCGTGAGAGCACATGAGGACTCCAATGGTGACGATTTTTTAGGGTTTTGTAGATTAAGTGACGATCTATCCATTGGTAGAGGTGGTTGCTCGATGCGACGAGTGGAAGCTCAAGTTATGAGGCTTGAGAGTTGCTGCCGTGCTTGGCGAAGCTTGAATGCTCAGAAACAGCCCCCATTCATGCCAAAAACTCAGGGAAATGCGGTTCCCACAGACAGCCCCAATTGTAGGAGGTTTAAATAGCTCCTCCAACTTATTTCTAAGGTCGAATCCACATGTCTGGGCTTTGGTGTGGTCGGGGAGGAAGAGAGGAAAATGACATCGAATTTACTGTGGTTCGGCCAATAGTGCCTACATCCACCTAGTCTTATTCTTACTATCATTGGCCATCACTTACAATAAGGTGGGAGGCCTTTATATAGGCTACATGAAAAATAGGGAGGAAGGTACACAAGTAATTGGGCCTAACTTCAATGGGTTAGGCCCAAATATACAATGAATTGGGCTTTTGGTCCCTATTACAATTTGACACCACACATACACCATAATATATATATATATATATATATAATATTATATATTACATATATAATTTGGTAGCCATAATTATGTGTATTTTATTAAAAGAGTAACATGTAAAAAAAAAACATGTGTCATTATATGAAAGAACTAGATCCATTTACCACACTTCCATGTTACATGGATTAGTGGGATAGTTATTGATTTGAAGTATGGAAGCACTAAAGCTATTTACCACATTTCCATATTACATGGATTAGTGGGGTAGTTATTGGCTTGAAGTATGGAAGTACTAAAGCCATTTACCACACTTTCATGTTACATGGATTAGTGGGGTAGTTATTGGCTTGAAGTAACTCCCACTCTTGCCTATAAAGAGAGGCTCCTCTCTTCAGAAAAATTCCTGCAACGAACGTAACATGACAGGAGGCTTAGTTTTCCCTTTAAACCCTGGGTGATACCGATGCAACTTATAACACTTGTTTGTTGTGTGTCCCTTAAAGCCACCGTGTAAACAAATGGGTCTGTCTTTATTCCCAAACTGAAATTGTCTGCCATTATCAACTCCAGAAAATATGGCTACTGGTGGAGCAGTATAAGGTGTAGGTGAGATATTATAGATTGGAGAAGGATTATTATAGGGTATGAGAGGCAAATTGTAGGTTGGTGAAAAACTAGTATAAGGTGTTTGAGAAACATTGTAGGTGGCTGAAAACAATGTTGTGGAATTAACAGTAGATAAGGGAAGAATTCCCACACCATTCTCTTTTTCATCTAGTTGAACCATAGCAAAGACTTTGTTAATAGGGGGTAATGGCTCCATTAACAAGATTTGGCTCCTTGAGCATAAGAATCATTCAAGCCCATAAGAAAACTCAACACATAATCATACTGTTGGTAATCCGATAGTGTTTTGGTCAATTCATAAACACACTTAGCACTACAAGAACAACTAGGAATGGGTCTATAATTCAAGATTTCGTCCCAAAGACCCTTAAGGTGTGTGTAATAGGTACTTACATCTTGTTGTTCTTGTTTAAGAGAAGAAATGGCTTGCTTTAGGTGAAAGACATGAGGGCCTTCACTTTGTGAGTACCTTTCTCTAAGGTCATCCCAAACACCCTTTACTATGTTGATGTAGATAACACTAGCAGCAATGTGCTCTGCCAAACAACTGGTGAGCTAATAAAGGACTAGTTCATTGCAACGAGCCCAAAGATCAAAGAAGAGGTCAGAAGGATCAGCTGGTTGTGGTATAGCACCAGTTACAAAACCTAACTTGCTTTTGGCAGAAAATGCCATAGTCATGGATCTTCTCCATGTATGGAAGTTGTCTCTAGTGAGTGGTTTAGTAACGAAGTGCATTCTTGGGTTATCATCGTTGTTAAGGTAGTAAGGGCTTCTGCTATCAACATTCGAAGCATCAGCGACTTCTTTGGAGGAAGAAGTAATTTCTGAACTCATAGTGAAATGAATAAGAAAAGGTAGAAAGAAAGCAGGGGCGAAGCCAGAAAAAAAAAAATAATAATAATAAATAAATAAATAAAATAAAATAAAATTAGGGTGGGCTAATTGCAAAAAAAAAATTTCTTGACTGGGCTAATTGCTTAATTTAGAGTTTTTTTTTTTTTTTTTTTTTTAATTTTAAATATAGGTAAAAAAGCCCAGCCTACCTATAACGTGGCTACGCCACTGAAAGAAAGAAAGAGAATGTAGGAAGAGAAAATTTCAATCAATGGTGATATGCACTGATAGTCTGATACCATATTAGAATTAGCAAGCTCTAGGTTATGGAAGATAGAACAGTGAGAAGAAGAAGAAAGATAGAGAGAGAAAGCTCAAAGTAAAGAATTGCTTGCTTGGATTCATTAAAGATTACAATCGGGTCTTATATACAAAATAGAGCAGAAGCTTCAATGAGAAGCTTAACAAATTAACCACCTCCACTAACAACTAATCTTAACTAATTCCACTAACTATCTAACCAATTGCTATATTACACGTGTACAATGAATGTTAACATCTATATATAATATATTAAAGTAGAAGACGTTGTCATCTATCTGCCATGTGGCATATATGACAAGGTTTTCTGCTTGACACGTGGCATCCATGTTTGACGTGCATTAGTCTTATTGGCTACTTATTTGTGTCATGTCAATAATAAATACACGTTATTAATTATTCATAAATAAAATATATTTAGATTATTTATTAATTAAAACTACTGATTTAACGCATCATTATCTCCTTTAATAATGTTTATGAGCATTATTTTTAAATTTCTCATTTGCAAATTAGTTTTCCAAACCAATGATATTCCATGGCTTTGAAATTGCGAATAATGCCACATGACCTTATATATTTCTTTTAACCCATTAATTTTACTCCTTATTAAACACAATAGTTATAATATGTTATTTCAAATATGCAGTAAAAAAGCTACTTGGGTAGACCTGGCAAAATCTGACCCAGACCCATTTTCCGACCTAAACCCGAAGGAAAAATATGGGTATGGGTAGGGGTTTTTCGACCCGGGAACAAAGATGGTATCAACCCATACCTGACCCGTAAAATGATGGGTCGGGTCGGGTCAACCGGCGGGTCACATGGGTCGACCCATTTTTCAAAGGATTTTATTTTTATTTTTATTTTTATTTTTATTTTTTTTCCAGAGTCTATATTATTATGTTAGGAATTTGACTATTATAAAAGTTCACATAATGCCAATTAAAAAAACAATTCTTAAATTAAATTTGTATTTGAAATAGGCTAGACTTAACCAAATCAACACACAAAATTGGATGTTCTTTCTTGGTAGAAAGAGAATTGCAATCTATTTTCTTAGTTTTATTTAATATTTTAATGGCACACGCTCTTTTGAGTATTATTATAATTGCATTTACTTCTGAATCAACTTTTAGCATTTGAGGTAAATTTCTTAGTATCAATCTTGTCTTTTGCCAAAAAGTGTAGAAACTTTGATTTGCATTTAAAGTTAATTAAATGGATTTGAAGATACTATCTAATTCATTAATAGAATAGCCATATTTATTAACTTTTAAATATTTATTGACCCATTTACATTGTATACTAAAGTTATATTAAAACTTTGTATTGTAAATGAAAATATTAATGAAATTACTCACCAGCTTGATGTGCAATTTTCAAGTACAAATATTTTCATTGTTAGAACTACTACCAACTTCGAGTAGATTGAGGTCCAATTCATATTAATTTATTTAGTTTTTTTTTTTTTTTTACCAAACATATTATGTATTATTCGTGAAACTTTATATATATTGTCATCTTGATAGGTAATTTAATTTAATTTCATAATTTTCAGACAGCTAATACATCTAAGGAGGTTTAATTAGCAAAAAAAAAAAAAAGGTACATCCAAGGAGGTTGATAATTTGATATGGTCTATGACATCTACTATTTTTTTTCCCATATTCTTTTATTTGTGAGTGTTTTTGTTTATGTTTTCTCTTATTTGTATTGAAAGGAAGACAAAGAAAACTAAATGATAATTTTGGACTATAGGATCAAGTTTATTTTCATTTTATATAATATATATATATATTTTCATGTGTAAAAGTACGGGTCAACCCGGTTTTGACCCAACCTTTAAAAGACCGGGTAAGGGTCATAGGTTGTGCAACCCATTTAGGACGATTTGCTTTTTTACCCGAACCCATTTGACCTGAACCCGAACCCAATTGACCCAACCCGTTTGCCAGGTCTATACTTGGGCATTCAGCTAAGTGGTAATCCTTCTCCTCAAAAAGTCTTACTCCTTTATGAGGGTGTGGGTTCGATCCCCGAGATTTCAAAATATACATCGTTTTGGTTGTTTCATACTAAACAAAACATGTCCAATATGTTTTCTTCTTGGTTCAACGCTTTACATTACCTCTGACTCTCTTTCTCCCCCTATTTGTTCACTTTTCATCTTTTTCAAACTGTTGAAAAGACGACTTTGAATTCGTAAATTCTCCTGTACCAAATTGAATAAAAAACAACCCAAACTGTTTGAAATTGTTTTTGTAGATTACTTTTATGTATTTGTAATTTCAACAAACACTATGTTGATTTTTAACTACACATAACTATATTTGTAATTCAATTCATGAAAGCTCATGTAGAAAAATTTCAATTTTTTTTGGATGAAAAATGTCTATTAATTTTATTTTCTATAGAGTTAAAAACAAGGCAAAGAAGCAGCTAATTTTGCCAAAAAAATGTATTTTTCTATGTTTTTCGGCCAAACATGCCTCTTTTGATATTAATTTGAAAAATTGGCTGATTGCAAATCGTCTTTGTGAAAGACGATTTTTTGCGTGAAAGTCGTATTTAAGAAAGACGATTTTTTGCGTGAAAGTCATATTTAAGAAAGACGATTTTTTATTGCCTTTTTCGTTTATAATTTTTCACTTGTTTTTTCAAAATTAAAAAAAAAAAATTATATGAAAGTCGTCTTTATAAAAGACAACTTTTAAAGTCGTCTTTACAAAAGACAACTTTCACGTGTTTTTTCAAATTTCAAAAAATATTATATGAAAGTCATTTTTACAAAAACGACTTTCATATAAATTTTTTTGAAAAAATACATAAAAGTTGTTTTTTGTAAAGACAACTTTGATCTTTTTTTTTTTTTTAATTTTAATTTTTTAATTTTTTTTTTTAATTTGAAAAACACGTGGAAGGTGTCTTTTGTAAAGTCGACTTACGTCTAAAAATTTTGTTGAAAGTTGTCTCTCCTAAAGATGATTTTCAAGCAACCTATTGTTCAAATTAACATCAATAGGGACATGTTTGCCCAAAAAACTATAAAAAATACATTTTTTGGCAAATTTGGCGGCAAAGAAGCATTTAAACAGTTTGTTTGTGTCCGTGTATTGCACGGGCTATTGTCTAGTATATTATAACAATACAGCCTTGTAAACTACATGTCATGCAATGCTGCCTTTCCAGTAACAAATCAGCTCCAGCTTCATCTGTGTTAGCTTCACAATTTCATATGCAACATTTAATAAATTGCATATAACTGTATACATATTTTTGTTTGTTTGAAGCAGACCACAAATCATAATTTGATTCCAGAACATTCAAGTTCCAACAACATTCCGTCCTCGTCTTCACCAGATTTAACCAGCACATCCAATCTAGAAAATCCCTTACCAGCTGCCACAATGGAATCGCTTTTGGAGATATTAGCATCAAATGTTGCTGATACTTCCAATTCACTAGGAGGTGTTGCAGAGAAAAATCTTCCAAGAGACCATGCCAAAAAGGTAATAATATTTGGACACAAGAATTTATTTGTGTTCTGGCATCATAATTGCATATAACTGTATATCTATTTTTGTTTGTTTGTTTGAAGCAGAGCACAAATCATAATTTGATTCCAGAACATTCCAGTTCCAACAACATTCCGTCCCCGTCTTCACCAGATTTAACAAGCACACCCAATCTAGAAAATCCCTTACAAGCTGCCACAATGGAATCAGAATTGGTGCCTCTGGAGATATTAACATCAAATGTTGCAGATACTTCCAATTCACCAGGAGGTGTTGCAGAGGAAAATCTTCCAAGAGAGCATGCCAAAAAGGTAATAATATCTGGACACATGAATTCATTTGTGTTCTGGTATCATAATTGCGTATAACTGTATCTATTTTTGTATGTTGTTTGGAGTAGAACACAAATAATAATTTGATTCCAGAACATTCAATTTCCAACAACATTCCTTCCTCGTCTACACCAGATTCAACCAGCACACCCAATCTACTCCCTCTCTTCCCAGTTAACACAAGGGAATTGGAACCGCCTTTGGAGATTTCAGCATCACATGTTGGAGATACTTCCAAATCACCACAAGGTTTTGCAAAGGAAAATCTTCTAGGAGAGCATGCCAAAGAGGTAACAATATCTGGACACTAAATTCATTTATATGTTCTGGCATCATAATTGCATATAACTATATATATATTTTTTGTTTGTTTGGAGCAGACACCAGCCTCCAATCTACTCCGTCTCTTCTCAGTTCCCATAGCAATTGATAATATAAGTGAAGGAAACCGTGAAGTCAAATCTCATGTACCAGAAATTGGGATGACATTTTCAAGTATGGATGACGTTTACAAGTTTTACCAAAATTATGCAGCCAAAATGGGTTTCAAGGTAAGAATAGGCAAGGGACAAAAGTTGGGAAACGAAATCGTTAAAAAAAAAACCTATTTATGTTCAAAAGAAGGGCATCGAGCAATGACGCAGTACGCCAAGATGACAAAGTATAGGAGAAAAGAAACCAGAACAGGTTGCAATGCCCAGCTCCAAATTGCATTAAAAAATGACAAGTATGAGATTGTCAAATTTGAGGCTGAGCACAATCATGAACTTCAAGAGTCAACTCAAAGGCATTGCATAGATTCGGACTCTGAAATCTTAGAAGCCGAAACACTGAATCAACCTACACATGAAAACGAGGCAGCAAAAACAGTTGAAGCTGCACATGCAAGTCCTTGTGATATGAATTATAGTAAACCCTTGGGTCATAAGAACATGAATAATCTTCAATCTAAAGATGCTCAGGGATTGATAAATTACCTCAACCAACTGCGAGTGGAGGATCCATCATTATTCAACAAAATTCAACTTGATGTTGAATGCCAAGTGACGAATTTCTTTTGGAGTGACGGCAGGTCCAAGATGGACTACGATTATTTTGGTGATGTTCTTATTTTGGACACAACATTTAGGATGGAAAGATATAACATGATTTGTGCACAATTTTTGGGAGTTAATCATCATCAAGAAACTGTCTTATTTGGTTGTGCTTTCTTGCTTGATGATAGCATGGAGTCGTTTAATTGGTTGCTTGGGAATTTTTTGGAACATATGGGCTGGCGTCAACCAAAAACAATTTTTACGACTGAGTGTCAAGCAATAATGAAGGCCGTAAATGTGATATTGCCAAAAACTGAACATCGCCTTTGTAAGCAATTTGTCTGCCAAAATGCCAAACAACATCTTTCGAAGTATTATGGGCAGCCTGGATTTGAAAGCCTCTTCTGTAGGTGCCTTTTTGATTGTGAAGGAGACTTTCAGTCAATGTGGGATTCTTTGTTGCAGAAATACAATCTTCATGAAAACCCATGGCTTCAAAATATATACACTTTACGCACAAAATGGTCTTATTTATTTAATAAGAGGGCCTTCTGTGCTGGCCTACACTCAATCCACGGCAGTGCAAAATTCAGTAATGCTAATTTTTTCCAGAATAGCAAAAGCAAGCCAATGACATTACCGGAGTACGGTCAGATATATAAAGAAGCAGCAGAGCAACATCGTAAAAAAGAACTAGATGAAGATAATTCCTGCGATGCTAGAGAGCCAGAGTTGATTTCAGACAGTCTGATGCTAAAACAAGCATCGGATAAATATACTCGCACAATGTTCAAAATATTTCAAAAGAATCTGCTTGGAATTATTTCAGTGCCATTAGAAGTTATTACAAGCAATGATGAAATTGTTAAATTCAAGGTAACAGAAGGAGAAAAGACAGAGAACATAGTAGAATTTAAAATCTCAGATTCCACAACTACATGCAGTTGCGAACTGTTTGAATCAGTAGGCATTTTATGTGTTCATGCTCTAAAGGTACTTAACGCAATGAATATCTTTCAAATACCACAACAACATATTCTGAAGAGGTGGACAAAATCAGCAAGGGATGGGGTGGAGGAAGATGATAATGGCAAAGAAATTACAGACGAGAGTTACAGGCGTTTGCGCAAGAGAAAATTCGAAAGACTTTAAAATGACTAGAGAGAAGTACTGAAAGCTTGTTGAGAGGTAAGTAGCATTAATGTTTATACTAATTATATTTTTCTTAAAACAGAATGTTTTGATTTATTGAATACAAATTTCTCTTTCCTTACAAG
>BKZX01027618.1:82530-122006 GCA_014362285.1 Fagus crenata
TTTTTTTTTTTTTTTTTTTTAACTACATTGATGGTTATTTTATCAAATAACAAGATCAACTTGATTTTTATTGAAAAATTATAAATTTATTTTATTAAGATGGTGATTTAGAAAGTTTATATTTCTTTCAAACTTGGATCAATAATTTATATATTTTGTAGAAGGAAGATTTGAATGTAATAATTGTTTGAACAGTGATTTTTTATGATAAATTATCTTAGGATATGGACTAAAATCAAATTGGATATATTTTGGAAATTAATTGTACAACTTTTTTTTTTGGAATTGAAACGATAGCTTTCATTAAATAGAATCAAACTGTACATGAGAAGTTATGCAAACAGGATAGTCATTCAACCAAACCTGTTCCAAATGTGAGGACACAGCGTCTGTAGCCAAAGCTATAGCAGCCTTGTTACAATTAGAACTCACAAAAGAGAACTTAACAGAAAGAAAATAACGCTTCATAAATATCATCCAGTAGTACCGACAGACGCCAAGCAAATATCTTCAGAAAGCAAGAAAGCAAGAAGCTCTTTACAGCCGATATCCATATCAATACGAGGGAGGCCCACGTCAAAAGCAAACTTTATTGCAGACAAAGCCACCTGTGCATATATTGAAATATAGTCACCCCCCAAAGCACTCTGTTTCACCATCACGGCATTCACACTACCTAAAGAATCACGAATAAGAACACCAATTAATTGTACAACTTGACTATGCTTTGAATACAACCAATGGAGGTATACATTGGCATAAAAACTAGTTTATTGTAAGGTATATAATAGACCAATGCGTGATTCTGAGCCGGGGAATACAAGGTAACCATAGTCATACAAATTGTTAAGTGTATGAAATCTGTTAAATGTGTGCATTGTTTCAAGTTCAATAATGTTTTTGATGTTTTTGGAATTCATTGCAAATTATAAGTTAATTTTCCAATTATGTTGAGATACAATTTATAAGCATATGAGTTTTGGCCTATGAATAGTGTATTTAATTTCTTTTACTTATAGTTATGTTTGATCCAACTAGTTAGGAATTGGTTACTGACTGAGTTGTTGAGCTTACCTTTCTTTCTTCATTTCAGATTTTGAGGAGTAGCAAGTTTGGGGTTCCAGTTAAGGTGATGCGTGTGAGAGGAATATTAAGATTGGTTTTAATTAGTGTTGGACTTGTTGAGCTACTGTTAGAAAATTTTAAATTTGAGAACCTTCATGTCATTTGTAATTTTTTAAGAAATTTCTTTAACATGTTGAATTATTGGAGATTGGTCGTTCATGAACTGTCAGTTATTGCAGTTTTTTTTTTTTAGAAATGTCAATAGAATTTTATTTTTCATTAAATTACTTTTATGAAAAGAATTATTGATTTCTAATGTCGCCTCTCACACTTTTAAAGTGAACCCTTATAGGTGTGCTTGTTGTCACGTGTCTAGCTGGGGTTCAAGGCGTGATAGTCATATTTCTAGTCTTTCTTATTCCTTATTACTAGTAGCAAATCCGTGTGATGCATAGAAAAACTATTGAAAATGAGATCTAAAGATTGGGTTCGGTTAACGGGTGTCCTTAGGATAATGGTTAAAGAAGCATTTAATGCTTCCACTTTATAAGTAGTGGTGAAATTTTAATATTAAAATAATACAAAAACAACTTTTAAGAGGGTATTTTAGTCTTTTCATTTATTATTTTAATATTAAAAATTTTTTATTTCCCATAAAATGTAAGTATTTAATAATCCTTAATCATTACCCTAAGGGCACTCATTAACAAAATCCCTAAAGATTTATTGGGTTATTTTGCATTCTTGTTGAATGTCATTATTTTTCTTTGTAATTGAGAAATTACTTCAATCATCATATCATTTCAATTTAGTTGGGAAACTTTAGCAAATTTGTTTCTCTAAACTTCATGTGAATGTTTTCTCAAGTGTAATTTGAAGAGATGGCCAGTGGCAACTTCAGCCAAGAGGCGCAAACAATGAAATTGACTTAAATTAATGGAAAAGTGAGCGTTACATTTTGTCAAACACATGGTGTGCATGTACCAAAAATGGGAATGAAAGGAATATTTTGCAACATGAATCCACCCAAAAGTTACACCCAAGACAGACTAAGCACATTACAATTAAACAAATGGTCAATGATCCCAAGTATGTAAGATTGGAGAAAAAACTTCAAAAAAAAAAAAAAATTTATTCAATGTTGTCAAAGGGGAATCTCACTTCTATCAAAACATTCTAATCTCCTTTAAAATATTCAATGTTCATTTTATTCTCCCCTCGACATTTTAAAGGATATTTCTTTAGTATTTAAAAATCATGGTACAGATGCATCTAATGAGAGTAAAGCTATAAGTTGAGATGACATAGGCTTGAACACAATATTATTTGTCACCAGAAATTGAATTGAGAATATTGGAACTCCATCATGACCGACCCCTTTTTCGTTATCACACTTCAAACTATCACAATGATGGGTCACACGTAGTAAAATGTCTCTGTTTTGTGATACATTTTGTATCAGTATTAGTAAAAGTATGTCTATTGTTGTAAAAATAAAATGTGAATTTCGGAATATGAGTGATATTTGTGGTAAACTATATTTTACTACAAATTACTTATATTGTACCACAACAGATACAAATTTTATCAAAAAATACAAATATATTATAATTTTTGACACCTCTAACGGGATGGTCCCATAGCGGGACCTTAGAATTTCCGCAATATGATTGCACAACATATTGATAAGATTCTAAAAAGTTATATTCTTCATATTGAAAACATGTGCCTCGCCACTTGAGTATTTGGCCTAGTGATAATCCCCCTCCCAAAAAGCCCCTCCCCTCAACGAGGGTGTGGATTCAATCCTTGGGGTCTTTAAAAAATATACGTGTGTATGAGTTTAGATTAGAATTTCTATCATATATCCAAAAATAAAATAAAACATGTGCCTCTCCTTCATCATCCCTCACCTGTTGACATTAAGAAAAATAAATTCCAATCACTCAGCAAACATGCAAATGCATCCATTGGAAACTTCAAAGTATAACATATAGAATCATTCAGTTGTAAAAAGAAAATATCAAAGAAATTTGTCAGCATCAAAGGCAAGTGAAAATATAGACACCATACCATGATGCTTTTGTTCCATTTATTAAGCTTTTTGAAGAATCAAATTACAAAACATTATAAATCCCAGACTAACCTTAGAAAATCATCATGACAATAGTTGATTGGAAAAGTCCACACATAACTCCTTGATTTGCTTTATTCCCAAAGTCTACATCTTCCCAACATCTCCAACATTGGTCTCACCTCAACTAAGGTAGCAGCGGCATCCTTGGGCTTGCATGACTTGGCACTGGTTGAGAATGTTGCAAACAGATTTGCATTTCGTAAAGCCATTGGGATTTGGGACTTACTTCTGCTGGAAAAAAATATTGATGCTTGATTTTCTAGATAATTATTTGATATGGGAAATGGACAAATGAACAAATCCCTAAAAACTAATAGTATATAGTAGTAAAATGGTGCATTAGACTCTTTTTAAAACTTCCCTTTACTGTCATTACATCAGTGCTTTAAAGTTTATTCTCAAAGTTGCTGCAGCCACAGTAAAGGTATGCACATTAGATGTTGTAATAGTGTGAGCATTTGGGTTGGCTTTTGTTGATTCTACCAGGACTAACACTCATATTCTGCCATTTCATGCAAAATATATTCAGAGCACATACTAAACACATAACATGCCATTGGAATAAATTCATATTATGACATAAATTAAAAATATTGAGAGCACATAAGAAATTAACTTTATGATTGCACAACATCTCAAAAAAATATAAAAACTCAATGAAATGAAGCAAACTGATTACCAGTTCAAGATAGACCACTCCAACACCAAAAGGCAATCCTCCCATATTCCTTCTTTCAAGTCAATAACAACTACAAAAGCTGTCAAGGAAGTTGAATGTTATGAGGCATTCCACCTAACCCAAACATCATTCTAGAATCACATCTATTTTTGTTTTAAAAAAGGGAAAGAAACGTACAATCTGTGGAGCTAATGCGGAAGGTTTTGCCGTTGGAAAAGCAAGGAGGCATTGGAATCTGAGAGCTTGTGGCTGTGGAGGACACTCGATCTCAAAAACACATCCACCCATAATCTATAACTTCCCAATCTAACCAAAAACCAATGAAAACATAGACACCCACAGAGCAAACAAACAAAAACCCACATACAAATCCAATATCTATTTATTTATTATATATTAAAAATCCCACCAAAAAAATCTCACCTTAGAATAACTAAGCTTTGTGGTGTGGAAACTCAAGTGAGGCTGCGGCTCAGGATCCATGGACTCCTATTATAGCTTTAAAAAAAAAAAAAAAAAAAAAAAAAAAAAAAAAAAAAAAAAAAGAGAAGACGAAAAAGAGAAGGGGGTTCAGGTACTGAATTTGACAAAATGAAAAGGAGAAGTGGGATTGGGTAAAATTGTGATGCTGAAGGCTGAGGAGAAGCTAAGAAGATGAGGCTTGAGAATTGATAAGAAGGGCTTAAATAGGATTAGAGAAAGGTTGTGAAATTGGGGAAGCAGAAACGTCGGGCATGCTTGAGCTGCTGTTGGGACAGAAAGCCTAAGCTGGAGATTGTGGGGGTAAAAAAGAAATGACAGATTTTAGGGACTTTATGTTGGAAAATTTATGGTAGGGAAGCCTAAATTCCTAATGCCATAGTTAAGGAGATTGGGTTACAATCAATTGGGGAGATAAAGAGGCGATGAAGTTGAAGAGATGAGCGGGAGATAAAGAGGCAAGGAAGTTGAAGAGAGGAAATATGAGAGAGAAAGGAAATTATGAGATGTGTGAGAGAGAAAGTGAAAAAGAGAGAAGGTTGATGTGGAATTCTAAGAGGGCAATGATTTTGAGGTGGCATGTTTTGGGAGAAAGTTTCAATTATTAGTTTATACTAGTCGCAGACCCGCTCGATGCACAAAAGAAGTAATTACTTTGTCATTTTGTAATTGGCTTAATAGGTGTTATTGTTGCATAATAAATCCATATATAAAATGATGTGAAAATTAGCTTAAACATAATCAAAAAGTGTAAGTTTATACATGTGATTCTAAGATTTACACAATATGGCATATTCACAATCATGAACACATAGTTGGAATGAGGAGAATAGGGTTTTGAATTTAACTAAGGCGGAGTCAAGATTTTGGCAGCGCTTCCACGTAGTGAACGGAAATGTGGACTTGGATCCTCCAAAATTGGGTGGAGCTTCGACATAGGATTTGGAAGGCTTGAATCCAAGGGTCCCAGATTCAGAGTGCTTGGAATCCAAGAGGCTCTTCTATACTGGTTTTGAGACCAGGCTTTAAATGGGGAAAAAATGGCACGAACTCCTTTTCAGTTTCTCAAATTCGAGCTGCTCAGAGCTTAGACCAGCATTACTTCACTCAATCTCTATTTCTTTATGCCGCCTCTACCTCGAATTCAATGCAGTATATATATGGGTTTCTACTCAACTTCATGTTGCGTGACGCAACATGTAGTTGCATAATTGCCTCAGGGTTTCTTGGTTGATTGCTCCCCGAGTTTTTGTCCGAATTTTCCCCCATTTTGGCCATCTCGATCGACCTTTTTTGGGCTGAAAGTTGAAGGTCTTCCTGTGCTCGGATCTGGTTGAAATTGGTGTCTACGAAAAGCTTACGTTGTCTTGTTTCCAACAAGATTGACCTTGAGCGATTCTGACTTCTGTGTAGGAAACTGCAACTTTGGGAAGTAGGGCACTTGGGCTGATTTATGCTTTCACGATGGTTTTCCCCAATTTTTCAATGCAAATTCCAGTCAGCTCGGAGATGCTCTCCGCAAATCGGGAGAACCATGTCGTAGACAAACTCGCCCTCTTTGAAAAGCTACCTGATTTAGGGAAACTCAAGATGAGGATCGAATGCCAAATAGCCGTTGTTGGTGAATTTCCAACACTTTAGTTTGTTTTCGTCATTTTTCCCGCTTCCAGTTAACCTAGCTCTTGATGTTGGATTTAGGCAAATTTGGTTTTTCCAAAAAGCTTGCGATGCCTACTTTCTAATGATATAAATATCGTAGTATTCTAAGTTTTGGTCACAAAACTGCGGGCTTCGAAATAAGGGTTGCCAAAGTAATTTCCTTTTTGGCGGTCAGTTTTCCGGTGAAGATCGCGGGAAACTAGCTTTTAGGTAATCTCGTTATCTTTGAAAAGTTACCTGCTTTCTAGAAACTCATGGTGAGAATTTGCGAAGACTCTATGTGCAAAGACAAATCCAAAATGGGTCTTATTTGGTAGTCAGTGTTAGGTCGTTTTCTGCGGTTTTGGCCATAACTTCCTTGTTTCAAGTTTGTTTTAGGCCTGTGAACTATCAGTTTGAAGGTTTTTATGTGTCCTCCCAATGACGTCAAATCGGTCGAGCAGTCCCTGACAGAGCTCAGCCATGGGTCTGGTCAAACTTCGGTCAAACTTGCTAAAATCCTCGTATCCTTGAGACGCGGTCTTGGATTGACGGATTTTGGCATATTAGGGTACTTTCGGCCGGTTCTCACATTGATCGGGCTGCCTTGGTTTTCGTTAAAAATATCTAGGAAAATCCTTAAGGTAAAAATGGGGTTATGACAGATGTCACTTTATGTGATCTGGAGACAATGCATAAAAGAGATAACGAGACATTTTTCGAGTTTTTCGTTAGATGGAGAGCCAAGGCCTTGAAGATGATAAACAGGCCAAATGAGAAGGACTAAGTCAACAAAGTCATGAAAGGACTTTTGCTGGTTTACTATAACAGGATGTTTGCATCACCTATCATGGATTTCAAGCAGTTGTGCAACAACGAAATGAGAATTGAAGACACTATAGACAATGACCAACTTGACAAACGAGAGGGGAGGATCTCTGCAACGACTAAGAAGACTTTCGAAAGTTCAAGCAAAGCACCTAATGTTCAAGCCAACATTAACACAATTCAACTGAATCAATATCAATATCAACATCCTTTTCAGAATCAGTATCAGAATTCATACTCAAATCCGCCAAAGCAAAGTCATAAACCTAAAAGGTATTTCGATCCATTGGGAGCTCCCATGACTAAGGTTTTTGAACACATATGCAAAAAGGGTCATCTCAAGCCATTGGACCCAACTTCAACACCGAATCCGCTTCCAGTGAATTAAGACACGAGCTTGTATTGCCATTTCCACCAAAGACAGGGCACAATATTGATGAATGTACACAATTGAAGCATGAGATTCAATATCTCATTGACAACGATGTCATCCCGAAGCCTAGGCTTGACAACCAACCTAATGTACATCAGAACCCATTGCCGTCCTATCAGAGGACGCCTCCTCCCAACCAAATCAATTTCATTGAAGTGCTATAAGGAGATTGGGTGCTGGCGATCAACGATAAAGCTTGGGATGATTTCATAGGGAAGGGAAATCCCTAAACACTAGCTGGTATGTGGAAGACATTACAAAGACTGAAGAAGCTCGACACTTAACAAAAAGAGGTCAGCATTTCAAGCTTTCTTATTTGGAAGAAGATTATTCGGGGAGAGAACCACCACCTACAAGAGAAGCCGCCAAGACCAAGGCTCCCAAAGAACTGAAAGCAGGTAAAGTTCTGGTTCAACTGAAGAAGACTTAAGCTAGCATTTCCATCTGGGGATTGCTAATGGCCTCATAGAAGCATAAGGATGCTATACTAGAAGTAATGGCTAGGAAGGAAGTTCCTATGGATACTACACCGGAGCAAATCTTATCAATCATGGGCGTGACTACTAATGAGTCTGCCATCATCTTCATTACTAAAGACTTGCCACCTAAAGGAGGGGATCACAACAAGGCTCTGTACGTGACCGCGGAATGCATAGGATCCAAGTTACTAGTTGACAATGGATCTTCAATCAATGTATGTCTAATGTGTACTGCCATAAAGATGAGATTAACCAGAGAACAGCTAAAGCCTTCTAGCCTTACATTCCGAGCTTACGATGAAATTAGTCAAGGAATTGTGGGAACCTTCAAAGCTGAATGCAAGCTAGGTCCGGTGAGCTCACCGGTACTTTTTCAAGTCCTCGAGATCACTAGATCTTACAATCTCTTGTTGGGAAGTGCTTGGATGCATCCTCTAGGGATTGTACCTTCTACTGTTCATCAGAAGCTCAAATTTACATGGAAGGGAGGAGTCCTCACCATTCTAGGTGATGGAGAAATCAGTGCACTGGTGTGTGACATCAAAGGCGGTAATGACGTACAACTGCAAGATTTCGAGGTGATGAAGATCTCAAGCATAGTAATTGCCTCCATAATGAAGAAGATGGGTTATAAGTCAGGCATGGGGATAAACAAGTTTAACCGAGGAATCAAGAAACTCCTTGAAATTTACACTCAGAATGCCAACTACAAGTATGGCTTAGGATACAAGAAGGAGATGGGAGTATTACCCAGAAACAAGTACACTCTGAATGGGAATTTTGTTAAGCCTGGAGAAGACTCCCCATATTGTGGATTTCCAAAACCAAGAGAAGATGGACCAGGATTCGAGATCTTCTTCAAGATCTAGTTGAACTTAGAAGACAAAACTCAGACAGAAGATGAAGTTGATGAAGATTGGATGGAGCACATGGATGCAGAAGCTATGAAGATGTTCGTCCAAGAAGGGGACTTGTTTCACATTGAAGAAGAACATGCGGAAGATCTTGCTACCATGATCAAGCCTTCAAATGGAATCACTAGCTTTTGGTCATTTGAAAACAATTTTTCTAATGTAGTTTTTAATGGTGTTGAGTCTTTCAGTCCTATTTCCAATTACCAAGTTAATGAAATGAATTTGAATTTTGATTACATGCATGTGTTTTCTAGAAATGAAACTTTAAATACTGAAGAAATTTTAAATGATGAACATTTAATTAATGAGGAAGATAAAACCAAAATCAAACCAATTGAAAATGAAACTACTAAAATTAACTTAGGCACTTTCGAGAATCCTAAGGAAGTCAGAAATGGGTCAATAGTGTCATCACAAGAGCAAGAAGAACTCATCGAACTACTCAAAGAGTTTTTGGAAGTATTTGCATGGTCATACGAAGATATGCCTGGGATCTACCTTGATATAATGCAACATCACATACCAACTCTCCTAAAGGTCAAGCCAGTCAAACAGAAGCTGTGTTGCATGAAGCGCAAATGGATGTTGAAGATCAAAGAAGAAGTGATCAAGTAGTTGAAAGCAGGATTCATCAAGGCAATCAACCGAATTGATTGGGTAGCAAATGTGGTCCCAGTTCCCAAGAAAGACGACAAGGTCAGAAATGTGCATGGATTTCAAAGATCTGAACAAGGCATGCTCGAAGGATGACTTTCCTTTGACACACATCGATGTGCTAGTTGACAACACTGCAAGAAGTGCCTTAATGTCTTTCATGGATGGCTTCTCGGTTTATAACCAAATCCTGATGGCTCTTGAAGACATGACCAAGACCACATTCGTGAAGGAATAGGGAATATACTGCTACACAGTAATGCCTTTGGGGTTGAAGAACGCTGGAACTACATACCAATGGATGACCACAACTCTACTACTTGACATGATGTAAAAAAAGGTGGAGGTATATGTAGATGACATGATTGTCAAATTTGTCACTAGGGGTGAACACATAACTAATTTGAGGAAATCTTCAAGAGGATAAAGAAGTACAGCTGAGGCTCAATCCCAACAAGTGTAGCTTCGAAGTCACTACAGGAAAACTATTAGGCCACATGGTTAGTAGTAGGGGGATCGAAGTGGACCAAATCAAGATCAAGGCCATATCAGAAATGCTGCAGCCTAAAACTGAAAAGGAAATAAGAGGATTCCTGGGCAGATTATAGTATATCAGCAGATTCATAGCGAAGCTAACCACCACGTGTAAACCAATATTTTGAATACTCAAGAAAGATGAACCGAAGGAATGGACAAAAGATTGTTAGAAAGCTTTTGAAGAGGTCAAAGAATATTTGTCCAACCCACTTGTCTTGGCACCACCAAAGTCTGGCAAATTATTGAACTTGTATCTCTCAGTCATTGAATACGCATTAGGAAGCATGTTGGCTCAAAAAGATGAAGGTAGACGTCAACATGCGATATACTATCTGAGTAAGAAGTTGAAGGACTATAAGACTCGGTACACAGCAATGGAAAAATCGTGTTATGCTTTGGTATAGGTAGTGCAGAATCTCAGGCACATCTTGCTAGCGTATCAAGTATTGGTGATTGCTAGGATGGATCCATTGAAGTATCTCTTCGAGAAGCTTGCTCTCACCAAAAAATTGTCAAGATGGCTAATCCTACTAGGAGAGTTTGATTTGACTTACGTAGCCAAGAATACTATCAAAGGAAAGATAATTGCAGAACATTGTGCTGGTCATCTTGTAGGTGAAGACAGCGTTAACGATGACTTCCTAGACGAAGATTTTTTGAACATAGATGAAGAAGCTACATGGAAAATGTATTTTTTGAACATAGATGAAGAAGCTACATGGAAAATGTATTTCGACAGAGTTCCCAATCAGCATGGATATGGAGTAGGGGTCCTCCTCATTGCACCAAATGAAGTACACATACCATTATCAGTCAAACTGAATTTCATTATTACCAACAATGTCGCGAAATATGAAGCATGTATCATAGGTCTCAAAGCACTCTTGGCCATTGACGTAAAGGAAGGGGAGATCTACAGAGACTTTGCATTGGTATTAGCACAAGCTCAAAGAATATGGAAGACAAAAGAAGAACATCTAAAGCCTTATCAAGCTTATCTTGAGAAAGTATGCCAGAAGTTTACAAAGACCAAGTACACGTATGTACCTAGATCTCAGAATCAATTCGCAGATGCTTTGGCCATGTTAGCATCATTAGTACAGTTACCTGAAGGCATTTTCAAACAACCAATAGAGATCGATCGAAGAGAAGTCCTAGCACATGAAAGGGAGATCTATGTGTTGGTTGATGAGATCAATGATAGGAAGCCATGGTATTACAACATTCGTAACTTTGTAAAAGACAAGACATATCTCGAAGGAGCAGACAGAAAAGATAGAAGAGCATTAAGGTTGCTAGCTACCTAATACATTTTGTGTGGTGGTGCTCTACATCGAAGGTCCTATGAAGGAGTGCACTTAAGATGTGTCGACAAAGAAGAAGCAGAAAAGCTTATCAAAGAAGTTCATCAAGGGGTGTGCAGACCACACATGAATGGGTCGATGCTCGCTAAGAAGATTGTGAGATTAGGATTCTTTTGGGTTACAATGGAAGCAGACTACGTGAAACACGCAAAGAAATGTCATCAATGTCAAATTCATTCCAACTTGAATCATCTTCCCCGAAGGAACTTCACAACATGACATCGCCATGGCCATTTTCAGTATGGGGCATCGACATCATTGGGAAGATCACTCCCAAAGCATCGAACGTGCATGAATTCATCCTGGTAGCTATTGATTACTTCACCAAGTGGGTGGAAGCCGCATAATTCTCGGTGTTGAAGGCTAAGCATGTGGCTAGGTTCATTAAAAGCAAAATCATATGCTGTTATGGAGTTCCTCATGAGATCATTTCACATAATGGCATGCATTATGAAGACGAAGTTCAAAGAATCCTACATAAATATGGTGTCAAGCATCATAGATCATCTCCCTACCGGCCACAATCGAATGGCACAGTGGAATCAACTAACAAGAATGTAAAGGTCATTCTAGAGAAGACTATCGAAAGATATCAAGACTGGGCAGATAAGCTACCATTTGCATTATAGGGATACTGTACTTTTATTTGAACATCTATTGGAATGACACCATATTCGTTAGTTTACGGTATGGAAGTTGTTTTACCAGCTGAAGTGGAAGCGAAATCTCTAAGGATAATTCTAGAATCTCAAATCCCAGAAGCCGAGTGGGTGAAAACTTGATAGGAGTAGTTAGTTCTTACAGATGAAAAGAGATTGAAGTGTGAAGTAGTCGCAAATTCACCACTGTGAGCTCCCCCTCGGATCCCTTCCATCTCGCCGAGGCCCTTCCCAGGGGGTCTCTCGACTTGATTTCTCTCCCTTTTGAATAAAAGGTTAATGAACCATTGGTGAGATGGTGGATCGGGGTTTGCTCGGTGTGAGCCTAACCTAACATGTGGGCTCGGGAGCACGCCAACTAGCCTTAACAACTAGGGCAGAGAATAGGGAGTCGCCACCCGGTTTTTAGGTTCGGGAACCCATTTAGACATCCATTGCTCGAAGGTACTAGCCGCGGACTAGGTCCGGATGCTTAGGTACGTTCTTGGGAAAGTGTTAGGCACCCAAGATAGTCCAACCTTGTAGTTGTCCTTCGTTTGTATTACTTATTGGATCTTAGCTAACATTGAAATTTATTTTGTGAACCCTTAACCATTCAAAAGCAGTTTATATCAAAGCAATAAGCACACAAATAGGAGATATGATACAGAAAGATATACAAGGAGCAATATGCAGATAATAGAAGATTATAACACATGGAGTTGATCAAGCATATATCATGGAGAGCATGTTATGAGGAAGCATGTTACAGAAAATACACAAATGACAAGATGTATGAACATGTGATACAATAGCATAATCTTAGCATATGTTGTTGTACATTGGAAATATGGTATTCAATGAATGTAAATAAAAGATTATTTACCACCCTAGAACCTTTCTCATTTACTCCCCAGTGGGGTTGGAGACTTGATGTCTTTATGAGAATCGAGGTTCATCATCAAATTCAAAGAATGAATAAAAAGGTAAATTATTAACATGGTCCTAAAGTCTACTCTATCACCCTTGCACAAAACCCGAGGGTTTTGGATAGGTATTTGGGTAAGGACTCATCATTGGGCCTAAGTTAAATGTACAAAAGTGCATGAACAGTTTTTATGCAACCCTAAAGTCCTTTCTATCACCTTCACACAAGATCTGAAAATCTTGGATGGGTGCTTGAATGCATGATAAACAATGAATAATAAACAAGAAAACTCAACTCAATCCTCGAGTTTATTTCATCAACTCTATATGAAACCCTAGGGTTTCTTGAGTTTGAAAGTCCAAGTCTATGAGTTTCATTGTAAAGATAGCAAAATAAGAGATGAACCGACAGAATAAAAGAAATGAACAATTTAAACAAGTAGAAATAGGGTTTCTGGATGAAGTGGCGTATGCTTCCTTGTCCAACAACCCTAATTTAAGTGCGGGAAACTAAATTTCGAATCAACAACAACCTAAATAAGCAATTTTAATCATCATTTAATTGAAATAAGGAAAAGTAAATAAAAAGGGAAGATTCAAGGTGGAGAAAATGGACTATGAAGAAGATTCATTTCCCCTCTTTCTTGCCTACCTAGTCGTAGGAAGCTTTTCTTAACCGGTCTCTCAGTTGTTTGCTTATCACAACTTCGTTGTATGATTTGAGAAGTATACTTTGGAAATAAATGGTATGTTTGGCCTCTTGAGAAAGGGGCTCCTTTCCTCAGTTCTTAGAACTCCAAAAAAATAACCAAACTCTCAAGGAGCTTATGTAACCAAAAAGCTCTGGAGTAAATCGACTATAGTTTCGGCTAGGATTTTTAGTCAGAATTCGGGGTCCATGAAATGGTGAAATGGGGGTGTATATATAGCAACATGGAGGGTAAGGGTTGGCATAGTCGGAATTTAGAAACCCTAGTTGACCTTTGTCAACTTCCCCACATGGCTGGTCGAGACTCGTATGGAAAATGAGCGATTCTTGAGACATACGCTGCTTTGATTACAGTGTACGCTACTTCAAACTGGTGTACGCCACCTTGTGGTGCTCAGCATTTAAATGAAGTGTGTTTGAGTGGCGTATGCATTTGAAGATGCATATGCCACTTGAAAGAAGCATACGTTTTCTTGGTTAGGTTTGGGCTTTGGTTTTAAGCTTATGGGCATTTCCAAACTTTCTTCTTGGGCTCACTATTTGAAGTTGCATTGTGATAGACAAGATAATATTGTCATCGAGACCGGTGGGATTTTGGTAGGTACAAGATGGGGTGTCTATAGTTGCCTTTCTTTTGACAAAATTGCTTTTAGTGATGAATGTCGAAAGATTGAAGAGACTCTTGTTTTGTCTACCCAAGATCTAGGAATCCACACACTCACACCATTGGCAAACAAATGTATGCAATGGGGCTTAGCACGTGACTGTAGGGTCATTTGTCGAAGAAACTATGTATCTACACCCATGGGTCTTCCGCCGTAAGGTGAGACGGATGCAATGATTCTTAAAATTTTGGTCCAAGCCAAAAGGGTTGCTTATGTACCCTTCGTAGAAGGATTAAGTCGCAATGTAGTTCGAATGCTCCTCTCCTTAGAGATGTTAAAATTGAAATTGAATAAGTACTTATAGGCTTTCCACCGTAGGGTGAAATGCATGAAACTATCTTTTTAATGTGGTCCAGGCCAAGAGGTTTCCTACATACATTCCATAGAAGGATTAAATCCAAACGTAGTTTGAATGCTCTTCTCCTCAGAGAGGTTGAAATTGAAAGTGAATAAGTACCCATAGGCTTTTCGCCATAGGATGAAATGCATGAAAATATCTTTTTAATGTGGTCTAGCCCAAGCGGTTGCCTATGTACCTTTCGTAGAAGGATCAGGTCCAAACGTAGTTCGAATGCTCCTCTCCTCAGAGAGGTTGAAATTGAAATTGAATAACAACCCATGGGTTTTCCGCCTTAAGGTGAAATGCAAGAGTATATATGTATGTATTTTCCTTTTTATGGCTTAGTCATGAAGAATATAATGTGGACCTAGTCATTAGGCTGGTCCAGATGATAATGTAATGATATTGGGGTAAGAAGGCATACCTCGGTACCTCTCTTCCTTTAATCCATGGGAAATGTCTTTCCCCTCTCTTCTTCGTTGCCTTTTTCTTCTGTTCTGTTCTTTTCTTTTTTTTTTGAAGTTGTGTACGCCACTTTAAGGAGGCGTATGCTACTTGTGATGCACTTGTACATCCACATGGATTCCCTCTCTCGCGAGAGCACCACATCTCTCATGGGTTACTGGCGGCTGTGGGAGGTATGTCTCCTACCTTCTTTTTGTATTTTTTTTCCTATCTTCATGCTTTTCTTGTCTTCTGACACATGTATTGAATTTTATGATTTGTAGGATTGCGCCGTGCACCATGGGCTATGTCAAGATTTCCCCAGGGCGGACTGGAACAACAACTATACCACTCGGAACCACTTGGATCGGATCACCGAGGATCAAGTAGGCTCTCTTGCCTTTGTACATTCTTTTGCAAGTTCTTTGTCTTTTGGATTTTGAAATGTCTCATGCCCCTTTTCTTCTAGGTAGTCCGGACTCCTTGGGGGCTTCCGGAGGAAGGAATGAAGGAGGGTCTCGCCATAGCTTGGCATCTTTCTTGGTTCTCTAAGCTGTATGAGGGGCCTTCGATAAGGGCAATCTACTTGGCTGAGAAGGTGACCACCCAATTGATTGGGGAGAGCAACATAGTGCCTATTTCCCCTACTCCTTTCATCATCTTCCTTTTCAACCTTGCTGGCGAGGATCTGGCAGTTTGGAGGGCTGGAATTGCCTTTGAGAGCAAGGTGGATGCCACGACTCCTTTTGAGGACTATCAGGAGACCCTCATGCTTCCTCTTCGGAAGCCTCTTCCTGTAGGTCTTGATCATCTTCCTTTTTCTTGTCATCTTATGCTTTCTATAGACTAACCTCTGTAATGGTTCTTTAACAGATCGAGGGAGCTAGGAAGGACATCCCCTTGCCTCCATGGTCCGTGACCTTGCATCGCCCTAAGGGACTCCTGATGGAGACTGCTTTTGATAGGCGTGAGGGAGTCTATGGCCTCCCAATCCCTCGGGACTGCCGCCCGGTAAGCATCCTTTCTTGATTATGTTATTCTCTTTTCATTACATCCTTGGTTAATTGACTCTCTTATTTTCCTTGTAGGCCATTAATGATGATTTGGAGAACATAATTGAGTTGGTCGGAAGCTTGAAGATACTAGCGACCCAACAGTCTGAGGATGCCTACAAGCGGTCATACGGGGATGATGGTGAAGATGATGATTGTATGATTATGGTCTTAAGGCTCTGCTCCTTCCAGGGGGAGGAAGAGGCGTTGACTTGGGGATTTTGTTGCAGTTGTTGTGTTACCTACTTTCCTACTTTTCACACACCCATTTTTTTTTTTTTTTTTAATTTAAGTTTTTATTCAGTCATGATGTAGACACCCCAATTTGTACCAGTTGATATTTATGGTCCCCAGTCTCAGTGATGATGATTTAAGATCTCTTATAAGGAAAATATGTGTTGAAAACCATAGGAAGTTTATAGAAATTTGAGCCAGGAACCCTTTCCCTACCAAAGTAGGTGTACGCCTGTAGTGAAAAGGAATACACCACTTTTTTAAAAAGTGGACCTACGCCAGCGCTATAGGAAACCCTAATTTTTAAAGAGCCTAGCTATAGTTAGGGTTGCCTCCTGTAACCCTAATCAACTTGTTCTTCAAGAAACCCTATTAGCCTCATACTACTATATAAATAGGTCTTCACCTCACATTCAAAACACACCGGGGAGCCCCCCAACAAACACCAGGAGATCCTAGAAAGTCTCCACAGAAACACTAAAAATACCAAGAAACACTGGTATAGTAGAATAGGGAGAAGTAGGAAGAAGTAGTCCTAGAGTAGCGAAGCTCTACTAAAGTAGAAGCCTAAAGTAGAAGTAGGAAGAGGTATTCCTAGAGTAGTGAAGCCCTGCTGAGATAGAAAGAAGAAGTTTTTTCCTTTGGTGTTCAACACAACATTCTATCAAAGAGATCAGTTTGCCACTCTCAGTGAGCGTACGCTACTTTGGAAGTGGCATACGCCACTTCACCTAGAAACCCTATTTCCCTTTTTCTGTATATTTTCTTACTTTTATTGTTTGCTTGTGATTATATTTGTTATGATTATTGTTGACATGTGTATAGCTAGGGATTATTTGACTTTTTTATTAGCTGTTAATTACATTAGTTGTATTAGTTAATTGTAATTATTTTCCATTTCTATATTCCCTTGTATAGCTTTATATACCTCCATATTGGAGAAGAATAAAAGAGATTAGCTTTATTTTAACATGGTATCAGACCATTGATCCTATAATATTACCCTATTTTTTCCAGCGACCTTTACCCTAATATACCTATAAGTTTTTCCACTACCACTGTCGCTAGAAGCTACTAAGCCACAGCTGCTGTTGTTCTAGCCACCACTGCTGCTGTTCCAGCCACCACTGCTGTTGTTCCAGCCACCGCTGCTATTGATTACTGCTATTCTTCCCATTGTTTTTCAATATGGGCAATGCTACCCCTTCCCTTACTACTATGACTATACAACAAGACAACATGTCTCTACAAATCACTCCAGAAAAATTGAATGGCTCGAATTATTCCACATGGTCTTAAAGTGTGGAGATGTATAACACAAGAAGAGGAAAAGTGCAGTATTTAACTGGAAAAAAACCCAAACCAGTTGAAACAAATGTTGTTTACCTTAAATGGGTGGAGGAGAATGCCATGGTTAAATTTTGGCTTCTTAATTCAATGACTTCTAATGTTAGGGTAGTTTTTCTTCGTCTTTCTACTGCTCATGATGTTTGGGATGCAGTTTCTCAAACCTATTTTGTAGGCAAGGATGCTTCATAAATGTATGAACTTCGATGTCGAGCTCATGAGACACACCAAAATGGTAAGTCTTTGGCTGATTACTATGGTGTTCTTCAACTTATTTGGCAGGAATTGGACTACCTTTGTTCGAGTGAAATAACATGCTTGACAGATGCAGTTGTCTAGAAAAAATAGATTTAGGAGGATCGTTTATATGATTTTTTGGCTAGTGCTTATTCTCGGCCTCTACCGATGGTCCAGATATGACTTTCGGTAATTCTTGACCCCCATTAGTATCTCTTGGGTCCAAAATTTCTGGCAATAGGAAGTGCACTTACTATAACGGTACCAATCATATCCAAGAAACATGCTTTAAATTGAATGGGTATCCAGAATGGTTTGTTTAGAAGAAGGGAACTCAAACAAAGGGGAACAATTCTGGACCCCAGGCTCATCACATCTCTACAGGCTCTCAAGCTTCTATTCCTTCTCAGGTAGATCAATCTGCTCAACAGGTTTCTTTGGCTAATGCTTCTACTTCCTCAGGCAACACAGGTAATTTTGGATTCACTAAGAGTACAACTTTTGTTCCTTGTAATAAACCTTGGATCATTGATTCAGGGGCTTCAGATCATATGACCATTGACTCAAAACTATTTACGCTTTATACTACTACTCTTAGAAATATTGTTAAGGTTGCTAATGGTCTTTCTACCCCAGTTCTTAGGGCTGGTTCTATTCCTTTATCATCATCTTTCTCTCTATCATCAGTTCTACATGTTCCTAGTCTCTCTAATAATTTAATGTCAATCAGCCAAATTACTAAACATCTTAATTATTGTGCAATCTTCTTTTCTACTCATTGTTTTTTTTCAAGATATTCTTACGAAGAAGCTGATTGGTCTTGTTAGAGAACGTGAGAGCCTATATTACTTGGATTTGAAAGAAGCACCTGTGTTAGAGGCTGGCCATGTGTATCAAGTGGGTACAGAAAAGTCTAAGGCTAGGGAGAAGATTTGGTTATGGCATAGGAGATTAGGACATCCTTCATTTTAGTATTTGCAGCATTTTTTTCCATCTTTGTTTTCTAAAGTCAATGTTTCTAATTTTCATTGTGAACCTTGCATTTATGCAAAGAATCATCGTGTTTCATTTCCTTTAAGTTTCAATAAAAGTGATGTTCATTTCTCTTTAATTCATACTGATGTTTGGAGTCCATCTTCAATTCCTACATATGTTGGTGTTCAATGGTTTGTTTTGTTTATTAATGATTGCACACGGGTATCTTGGGTATATTTGATGAAAACTAAAAGTGATATCTTTCCTATCTTCTAAATTTTTCATCAAATGATTCGTACCAAGTTTAATTCTTAGGTGCAAGTTGTCAGGTCTGATAATGGGAAGGACTACCTAAAAGAGGGTTTCAATGCCTATTTTCAATAGAATGGCATCATTCACCAAACTTTTGGTTTAACTACCCCTCAATAGAATGGTATAGCCGAGCATAAAAATCGTCACCTCCTAGAAGTGGCTCGATCTTTATGCTTTGCTATGCATGTCCCAAAACATTTTTGTGGTGGTGCCATCCTCACATCTGCATTTCTTATAAATTGTATGCCATCCCGTGTCCTCCAGTTTAAAACCCATCTCTATACTCTATCTCAGTATCATTCTCTTCCTTCTCTTCTCAATATCCCACCAAGAAGTTTTTGGGTGTACTTGTTATATTCATGTTCATCAACATCAACGTGATAAGATGGATCCCCGTGCCTGTAAGTGTCTTTTTGTGGGTTATTCTGCTACTCAAAAAGGGTACAAGTGTTATCATCCCCCTTCTGGAAAAGTGTTTGTATCTATGGATGTTACCTTCCTTGAACAGGAAGCTTATTTTCCAAGGGGAGCTTCTGACACTTCTCTTCAAAGGGAGATTGGAAGTAAGGAAGAAGAGAAGTTGTCTTGGGATGAAATGGCAATTCCAATTGTGTCCAGAGTGGAGATCACTCCACCAAATCCATCTAAATTACCTGAAGAAAGGGAATTGAGAGTATATGCAAGAAGGAAGAAAAACCAAGATCAGGATGCTCTTCAGGACAGTCAGATAGATCCCATTCTTGAACATGACCAATTAGCTGCTTCCCTTGAGAATATCGAACCTAAGGTAATTCCTGAACTTTCTTCCTCAATTGATACTCGAATAGAGTCTAGTGTTTCTATAGATTCTATTGATCTAGTGGATGATTTACCTATTACTTTGAGGAGACAGTCCCGTACTTGTCAGTCAAAATATAAATATCCCATTTCGAACTATGTATCATCTCATCGTTTATCTGATTCCTATATAGCTTTTGCAAACCATTTGTCTTCTATATCCACCCCTAATAATTTACAAAATGCTCTTGATAATCCAAAGTGGAAAAGTGCTATGGTTGAGGAAATGGAAGCACTCTAGAAGAACTCTACTTGGGATTTGGTTGAACTACCTGAAGTCAAGAAGACTGTGGGTTTCAAATGGGTTTTCACGGTAAAGCATAAAGTTGATGGATTTGTGGAAAGGTATATGGCTTGGTTGGTAGCCAAGGGTTATACACAAACTTATGGAATTAACTATCATGAGACTTTTGCACCTGTGGCCAAGATTAATACTATTTGGGTTCTTCTGCCTTTAGTTGTAAATCTGGATTGGCCCTTGGAGCAATTTGATGTGAAGAATGCTTTTTTGCATGGGGAATTCGAGGAAGAAGTATACATGGATCTTCCTCCTAGTTTTACTACGGCTTCTGATGTTGGGAAGGTTTGTAAGTTGAACAAATCTTTATATGGGTTGAAGCAGTCTCCACGAGCATGGTTTGGCAAGTTCAGTCAATCTATGAAGAATTATGGGTTCAAACAAAGTCAAGCTGATCATACTCTATTCCTTAAATGTGATAGAGGTAAACTTACAGCTTTGATTGTATATGTTGATGATATGGTAGTTACAGGTAATGATGAAGAAGGAATTAAAAGGTTGTTAGATTATCTTGCAAAAGAGTTGGAGATGAAGGACCGGGGTGCACTAAGGTATTTTTTGGGCATTGAGGTTGCTTGATCTAGGCATGGTATTTTTCTATCTCAACGAATGTACGTTTTGGACTTATTAACTGAAACTGGAATGCTAGCTGGCCAACCTATTAATACTCCTATTGAGCAGAATCACAAATTGGGGGATGATTGTTGATCAAGTTCCAACTAACAAGGAAAGGTACCAAAGGTTAGTTGGGAGATTGATTTACTTGTCTCACACATGACCTGACTTGGCTTATGTTGTAAGTGTGGTAAGTCAGTTTATGCATTCACCTAATGAAGTCCATATGGTTGTTCATTGAATCCTCAGGTATCTAAAATCTACACCTGGTAAGGGTTTAATGTTTTCTAAACATGGTCATCTAGAGGTTGAGGGATATACAGATGCTGATTTTACGGGATCAATTACTAATCGGAAGTCTACTTCTGAATACTTTACATTTGTCAGAGGAAACTTAGTCACATGGTGTAACAAGAAACAAAATGTTGTGGCTAGGTCAAGTGCAGAGGCAGAATATAAAGCCATGTCACATGGTGTTTGTGAGTTGTTGTGATTAAGGATCTTGATGGGGGAATTGGGTTTCAATCTTGAAAAACCAGTAAATCTTTACTGTGACAACAAGGTTGCTATTAGTATTGCACATAATCCAGTTCAACATGATCGTACTAAACATGTTGAAGTGGATAGACACTTCATCAAGGAGAAACTGACTGATGGGATTATTAGTGTGCTTTTTGTGAAATTTGAGGATCAATTAGCAGATATCTTGACAAAGGCAATATCAAGTCGAGTTTTATATTCCACCCATGTCAAGTTGGGCATCCGAGATATTTATGCACCTACTTGAGGGGGAGTGTTGAAATGTGTATAGCTAAGGATTATTTGAGATTTGTATTAGCTGTTAATTACATTAGCTATATTAGTTAATTGTAATTATTTTCCTTTTCTATATTCCCTGGTATAGCTTTATATACCTCCATATTAGAGAAGAATAAAAGAGATCAACTCTATTTTAACAATTACATTGAAACTTGTAGAATTAAGCTCTCGAACTTAAGAAACCCTAGGGTTTCGTATAGAGTTGATGAAGTAAACTCAAGGATCGAGTTGAGTTTTCTTGTTAAATTACTTACTGTTTATCATACATTCAAATGACCCCATGAAGAGTCCTCCATTCAAACACCCGTCCAAGGTCCACGAACCTTGTGTGAGGGTGATAGAAAGGACTTTAGGGTCGCATAAAAATTGTTCATGCACTTTACATCTTTAACTTAGGTCCAATGATAAGTCCTCGTTCAAATGCCTATCTAAAACCCTTGGGAATAGACTTTAGGACCATGTCAATAACTATTGCGATTTTTAAAGTGCACCCAAGTGCAGGTTTCGCAAGTAGTAATAAAGTCTCGATAAGACCGAGGTCGAACCACAAGGAATGGTTGACACAATGTAAAAATTCCTTTTATTATGAAAAGAAAACAAGAATAAATTTGGTTGACTTCCACCTAAAGATGGAGCAAGAGATTATGAAAACTGTAATTAAAAGCAATTAAATAATTTTGGAAGAAATTAATGGAGGAAGGCACTAGGGTTTCAAGGATCCACCTAACATTTCACTATATGAATTTGGATTATATTTTAACATTTCACTTCCTAATATTAAGATAGATAGAAAAATAAATTGGTTTCTAGAGGAGATTAAGCATTCAACATATTCTTAAATCATAATGTATCATGGAGCACGCATACAATATATCCAAAAATCATATTAAATCTCAATACATTGTCAACGTACGACAGCATTCGATATATTCTCAAATCATAATGAAACACAGACTCATGCATTTGATATGTCCAAAAATCATATTAAATAAATAATATGTTAACATATAACCAATCACAAATCTATCATTGATACATTGAAAACACTTAATAATACAAAAACGCATAGACAAAATATTAGAGTTCACCCATAACCCTAGCTAAAAGTTTAGCAAATCATGGCTAAGAAATTACAAAAAGAAAAAAAAAGGAAAATCCATGCTAGAGAGAAAACTAGAGAGAAAAAAAATAAGAAAAAGAGTCTAAAAAAAATCCCCCAAGCGGCAGCTCCCCCCTACCAAACGCACAGTGAAAAACAATTCATTTAGGGCTCCCAAAAGGGAGCCACAATCTAGTGCAACGCGGCTGGAGATAGGATCATGCAATCCATGCAATTCCCAGGCAAAGCAATCCACGACAATTCATTTTTAGGCTCCTTTTGGAGCTACAATCAAGTGCAATGCGGCATGAAATGAAGACATGCAATCCACGAGTACCACATAGCCAAATCAAGCGTGAATTTCCTCCTTTTAAGCAGTGATCCAGTGTGATGCGGGTACAAGGAAAGGTGTGAGCTTGTGGGCTTTGGTGGCCGTGTGGGCTTGTCCTTTCTTTTTCTTTTCAAACATTAATTTTCACCTAAAACAAAACATACAATTTAGACTTTATAAAATTAAAATAATGCATGCAAATAAATGCAATGCAATGAAATAAAAGAAATGCAAAGATTTGTAAACAACTAAAAATAAAATGCAAAATAATTCTATTAAAAACCTTAGAAAATGGGCTTAATAAGTCATATTTCATGACTTATCAATAACCTGCATCTTTATTCATTCCTTGAATCTGATGATGAATCTCTATTTTCACAAAGACATCAAGTCTTCAATTCCCAAATAGGAAAATCAGTGAGAAAGGTTCTAGGTCGATGATAGTTTCATTCTTTGTCAATATTCTCTTTTCATGTTATTTAATTTATATATTGAATTACATGTTGATATGTCCCCCATAATGCGTTCCACATAACATGATCCCCATAATATATGCCTGGTATATTTCGTGTTATAATCTTCCAATATTTGTATATTGCTCTGTATACCTTTCTGTATCATATCTCCTACTTGTGTGCTTATCGCTTTGATATGAACGTTTTCTGCATGGTTAAGGGTTCGCAAAATAAATGCAATGTTAGCTAAGATCCAAAAGGTAATACAAACGAAGGCCAACCAAAAGGTTGGGTGATCTTAGATGCCTAACACCTTCCCAAGAATGTAACTAAGCATCCGGATCTAGTCCGTGGCTAGTACCTTTGAGCAATGGATGTCCAAATGGGTTCCTGAACCTAAAAACCGGGTGGCAACTTCCTATTCTCCGCCTTAGTCCTTGAGGCTAGTTGGCGTACTCCCAAGTGCACGTGTTAGGTTGGGCTCACACCGAGCAAACCTCGATCCACCGCCTCATAAGTGGTTCATTTACCTCCTATTCAAAAGGGAGAGATAGTCAAAGCCGAGAAACCCCCCGGGAAGGGCCTTGACCGAGACGATGGAAGGATCCTAGGGGGCACTCATAGTGGTGATCATTCATGGCTACTTCATAGCCCTTATTATCAAGCTTTAGGGGAAAAGTTGGTCTATTTTGATGCCCAATGTCGTGGAAGTCTTGAGTGGGCAAACATTCAGTGCGAACCCGTTATCAACCAAAACTCAGGAACCTTGGCTTTTAAACACTCGACTATTATGTAAAGGGCTCGATTGTGCCTAGCCCTATCAAATGGTAAGTCCTTATCTGTGAAAGAAATGATAGCTCCTACATTTTCCACTCCTATGATGGAAAAGACCTCTTCGAGAGAGGTGGTCATTGGGACCCTTTTTTCAACCAATGCCCCAAGTAGAGCATCTCTATGCTTTTGAACGGCCATCAATAGCCCCCAAACAGAAATTGTAGCCTGAGTCCTTTTCAACTAGTTTAAAACCCTATCTTCCTCCTTATTGGGCTTGGCAATGTTCTTTCATTTCCCTATTTTCTCAGTACTTTTCACATTAAGGACTTCTGTCTCAAGGTCTTCCCTATTAGGGTGCTCAACCTCCAAGTGTGGGGGTTTAAAATGTTTTCCTATCCTGATGGAATGGCAGGAATCTCCATTGGTTTGTTTGTAAAAATCCGTCCACACTTCATCATCGATGGAAAAGACAAACTCTTCCTCCTTAATATAGTTCAACTAGTTTGGGGCAGGGACTCTTTGGTAGTTGGGAAAGGGATTTTGGTGTATGTTAGGCATGGAGGGTGGATTAGGCTTAGGGATTACATCTATGTCAATGAGTTCTTGGATGTCATGCTTGAGACGAAAGCATTCGTCTATGGAATGGCTGTTTTTCTGGTGGTAATGGCAATGAAGGTTGAGGTTCCATCCCTTGGAAATAGGGTTTGGCATGGGTGTAGTATTGAGTGGTTTGAGATGGCCTCTCTGGAGGAGTTGTTCGTAAACTTTAGAAAGTGGAGCTCCTAGGGGGTTAAAATGACGCTTGGGCCTAGAGGTCTGGATATGTCTAGGTGGATTGGAGTACTTATAAGGGTATGGACTTAGAGTGGATGCTTAGTAGATCGCACTCACATTGGGTTGGGGGGTGGTTTTGTTTCTGGTTTGGCCATATATTTTCTTGGAGGTGGTCCTTCGTTCACTCTTCTCTATCTTGCCATTTTCTATGGCATCCTCAATCCTTGTGCCGCAATCGTACAACTGCTCAAAGTTCATGATAGGAGTCGAGAGCATCCTATTGAAGTAAATGGTCAAGAGACCCTTCATCATTATGTTTAATTGGTCCTTTTCCCCAAGACGATTGATCATTTTGGAGGCCTTCTCCCTCAATCTTACCAAGTATTTGGAGAAAGTTTCTCTTTCCTTCTGTTTAGTGGTCTCTAAATCTCTCAGCGTGATGTCTATTACCGTATTAAAGGAGAACTGAGTTAAAAAGGCATTAACCAAGTCAGTCCAACCCTTGACCTTCCTCATGTCAAGGGTATAGTATCATTTGGAAGCAGATCCAGTAAGTGAAAAAGGGAATGCATTCAACACTTGTATCTCATTCATTCCTTTCATTTTCACAAAGCTTAAATATTGTTTAAGGTGCTGTTTGGGATCACCACTCCCATTGTATTTATCAGCTTCGAGGATGGAAAATTTCGGAGGCAATTAGACGAATGGTTCCATGGCTATTCCAACCATGGAAAATAGATGGTCATCAAAGCCTTGGTTCTTCCTTAGGGTTTGTTGCATTAAATCTACCTTTCCCTTGATCTCTTCAGTGAACTTAGTGTAGTCCTTGTTCTTCTCAATCTTATCCAAGTCTACCACCTCAACATTTTCTTCCTCATGGGTCTCATTTTGGTGATCCTCTAATTTCTGCAGCCTGTCGACTACATGCTTCATCAAGCTTTTGATGCGACCTAGCATCTCAGCGAACTCATTTCCTTCACTCAAATTATCTGGCTCTTGGGGGTAGAAACCTTTCTTAAATGGCTTGACATGGGGGAACAAATCCAACCCGCGTTGGGGACATGCTTATGTGATCTTCTTGATGCAATTGTGCCCTAATTCCTAGGACAAGCGATCCTTTGTCATTAACTTTGTCCAAATGCTTTGTCTCATGGCTTTATAAAAACTCTTTAGGTGACAAGGTCTAGATGTGATCACATATTGGGCTAATGATCTTTACTATTTGTCTTGGCCCAATTTGTGGTGACATATCTAAGGTATTTTTCATCATGGATTAAGTCTCTTTACACATCACACTGAACTTCTCTCATTTGGATTTTAGCCTCTCTTTTTGTGTTTCTCTTTCTTTGTATTCTTTTTTTTTTTTGGGACTAAAAGTCCATTTACAAGACTCTCATTCTCACCTCTCTTTTAGAGACTTTGGGCCATGATGACAGTTACCCTTGGCATTAGCACTCTCACTCATTTTGAGGTTCTCTTACAAATACGACACCATTTCTTGGGGTTCATCCCTTTGGGCTATTTTTTGTAAAAATTTGGGCTTCCCAAGAAATGTCGCCGTTCTTGTAAATACGCATAAGGTCTAAATCCACTTCATAACCCAAGCTCAAATTTTTTGAAAATCATTGAATGGCCCATCTTTTGTTTTGAAAATAATTATTCTTGGACTTTAAGTTTAGAAATGCATTTGGCCTTATAGGACCTCAAAATTTCCTCCCGTCTTTTCTTTTGTACATGCAAAGATCAAACAAGATTGCAAACACATGCATTTTTTTTTTTTTTTTACCATGCTAAGGGAAACTGGACCTATTTGGCAATTACATGTGGGTGACTTGACTCTAAAGCTCCAACCTTATTTTTCCTTAAAGGCTCCCCATTTTGACAAGTACGTCCGCAATGAACTGCACCTTAACTAAAACATCAAACCCATCATAGGCAAGATGCACAGGCTGTGGAGTTGGTGATACCAACATGCTACCCCCCGAGAAACTAGGTGGAAACCGAGGGAGCTAGGGCTGATCGTCACCAGGTATCACGCGTAACATTTGGTGCTCATTTTTTGCTTTTTGGGTTAGAAAAATAAGATGCCATGTAGGTTAATTCAGTAATACTAAAGTCAAGCTTCTCTATCCCCAGTGGAGTCGCCACTGTGAAGGTAGCTAGTGATTGTTAATCACTGTGAGCGCCCCTCGGATCCTTTTATTTACCGAGGCCCTCCCCGAGGGGGTCTCTCAGCTTTCTCTCCTCTTTGAATGGGAGGTAAATGAACCACTTATGAGGTGGTAGATCGGGTTTGCGAGCCCAACCTAACACGTGGGCTCAGGAATACGCCAACTAGCTTCAAGGACTAGGGCGGAGAATAGGGAGTCGCCACCTAGTTTTTAGGTCCGGGAACCCATTAGACATCCATGCACAAAGGTACTAGCCGCAAACTAGGTCCGGTTGCTTAGGTACGTTCTTGGGAAGGTGTTAGGCACCAAAGATTGCCTAACTTTGTGGTTGGCCTTCGTTTGTATTACTGTTGGATTTTAGCTACAAATAAGACAACAGTGTTCCCCTTTGCTGTTGCCTTTGCAAGATTATGTGAACCCGTCAAAGCAAAAGGAGTCTCAAGCACATATTTGTAATACTGGACACCAAAATATTAGGAAACTTGTGATTATTACTATACTTTCCTAGAAAAGAGAACAAAAAGAAAAGTAAAGGCAGAAAATTTTTATGGTTATCAAAGAATATATTCTTGAGTAACATTTATTGGATTAATAATTTCAAAATCTCATTGTTGGAACCCGTGTTTTCTTTGTTCTTAACACCTGCACTAAATTTCATGCTAGTCGGATATTATTTTCTATCCAATCCATAAACTTATGTTTTGTATATAGTTTTGAAATACAAACGGTTGAAATTTAAACATTTTATAGATGAAATTTTTATTGATCCCTAATCATCTTTATATTTTGCAAGTGTGAAGGGCTTAAGGAGATAATATAATCAAACAATGAATTTGTTAAAAAACTCATCTCTACCATGTGGCATGTATGGCAATGCCTTCTGCTTGACACGTGGCAACTTAGTTGGATAGATGTTGTCACATAATTGTCATGTGTTAACATATATTAATATCTATGTATATAATAAATGTGTCAAATTTATTCTATTATTAAAGCACACCTTGAAAAACAAACACTTAATAATTACGTTTAAAAAAAAAAAAAAAAAAAAACCTCCCTTTTTGATTACTAGGGATATTAATAAAGAAAAAAAAAAGGTTCATAACTCACGTAGGACGTATATAAGAGGAGGAAAAAAAAAAAAAAAAAAGAAGGAAAAACAACGTTGTTTTAATGTTTTTCTTGGTTTCACGAAAACGACGTCATTTTAAGCATCTTTGAGTTGGACAATGCCGTTTTTGTGTTCCTTCAGGAAGATTAAAAAACACAGCAAACACAACTAAGGTGAAACCCCCCATCTTGGAATGCTGAAGGTCTCCAATGGCCGACGGCAGTAACTCCTACCCTAATGCTTCCTTATTTTCAAGCTTCACCCATTTACTATGTGCTGTTTCAATTGGTTCTGCAAACGCTTCAGCTGCCACTCTCGAATTAAAATCTTTGTAATGATTGCAACCCATTTCTTTATTATATTTCCAATCTCTCTCTCCCCTCCCACACTGTTTTTTTTATTGCAACCAAGGTGAATTTTTTCCTCCATCATTTTCTTTGTTTAAAAACAAAAAAAAAAAGATTTGTGACTATTTGTGGCTAATCTACTTTCGATGTGTGCGTTTGGGTGTTCATGTGTATTTGGTTATTTTTCCCTTTTCAATTCATTTAACAATAGTTTGTTTTTACGCTATTTCCAGGATGTTGATGAGTTGGTCTTTGCCGAAGGGTTGTAGTAATTTGTTTACGCTATCTCGGTTTGAATCTCTGGTCATCGTCCTCTTATGTACCAGCCTAGAAGCACCATGTCTCTCTCTTTTGTTATTTTTTTAATTCGCCAGATATCTCTCTGTAATTTTTTCCTTTTAAATAAAAATTTGAAATTAATAATTTGGTCATTCAATCTATGTTTTTCTTGGTGGAATGCTTGAATGAACCAATGGAAATCAGTACCATCTAGCAAAGTTCTACAGTTCTTTGTTGAAGAGAAGGCAACCACATCACCCTCCAATTGTTTGAAAAAATGCCCGAGCCAAATTTTGAAAGTGGTTGCCTTCATCACCATGATGGTGAAGTCGAGAGTTCATTTCTTTTGAATCAAGTTGGGCTAGAATTTTTTTTATTTTAGTCGCTATCTTTCTTTGTCATTTATGCAATCAAATTTAGGTAATAGAATTCAATTTCTCAATATGTACTATATTTTAGAATCCTAATTTTTGTTTTTGTTCTTTTTTTTTTTTACAAAGCATTTTTTTCAAGCAAATAGGGTTATTCATATGTTCGTATTCTACATATATTATGAGTCGTATTGAGTTACAGAATTAGATCGAGTATTTTATCTCTATGATATTCATGCAATTCCTCAGGCTAATTCAGCTTCGGGTATTGCTGTGCATAATGACTGTAAGTTGAAGTTTTTGGAGCTAGAGTCATCTCCTTCAATTTATCTCAAGTCACCGCCTTTTACATCGTCCACCTCACATGCCAAAGTCAGATTGTTGGAATCCTTTCCTTCAATACATCTCAAAAGAGTAGCTCTAAATAAGCAAAGTCAAATTCCCAAACTAAGATGACGATGAAGGAAAGGGGACTAGCTGGATTGTTACTTTTCTCTGATTCGTATTTCCCCTTCAAAGAACTAAAGAAGCCTTCATTTTGGGATAAATGGGGAGAGGCAAACAAAGATGTATGAGACAGAGAAACAGAGATGTCAAGGGTTGTGGGTACCAAGTGTTAGGAATTTTAGGGAATCAAATGAGAACAATAGGCTTTGAGGCACGATAAATCGCTGTCTTTAAGACTAGATTTGCCCCCACTCCACAGAGTTTGCTAAGGGTTAAAGCAAATAGCCTTCAGGATACAACAAAGCCAAGAACAAAATGATAGCAATTTAATTTTGATCTTTAGAACTTCTTAGAACACATAGTTTTTCTTGCATATTAATAACTGAACACGAAATTCCTTTTAATTGCAAGTATAACAATCAAGAGTCACCATGAAAAGGCACCATTTCAGCCTTTAACGGTTATTAACTGCCTTAACTGCCAAGATCCAGTTGCCTGAATTAGTGGTCCAGGCGACTGAGTTAGGCAGAAACTCCCAGGCACGACATCCAGTCGACTGGACCACCAATCCAGGCAACTGGATTAGCCAAGTACATGTCATCCAGTAGACTGGATTGGGCAGAAACTCCAGACTTGCAAAATTTGTCAAATCCAGTCTACTGGATTTGACTATTACAACCTATTTAGATAAAATATCTAATAATCCCCCACTAGGTTGTAATATTTCTTGTTCAGTCTATAGCACACACAAAGCTTATGCATCAAAGAAGGTGTCTTTCAACTTAAACCCTCTCCTAGTGTAATTACTTCAAAGTTTCAAGAGAGTTGTTGGTGACTTATTCGCTTAAACCAAAACTCTTTTCCTTAAAACCGGAAATAACACACACACAGAAATGATCTTTAACATTAGAAGTTCTCCTATAGTTTAGCACTTAAATGGCCTTGTGCTCTACTTGGTTTAGTGAACATTTACAAGAGAAAACCTTAACTCTTGTTTAGAAGCGACACCACTCCTATGTTCACAAAGGTGAAGTTCCTTCTTTATGTCCCTGTTACACAGACATCACTTGATTTGAACTTCATTAAGAGTAAAAACTCATCCTCCTAACGTAACAGACTGCACTATTCTATCCTGAATGGGACACAAGTTTTAGTGCTCTTACTAATCACGAATCAACAGCTTGTTATTACCCTTTAAACCTCTTCAAGTAAATCTACTCAAGGTTAGGTTTCCACTGTTGGTGATTCTTTTAGAAAGGTTTTAGTCCCATTCCTATGGAAGTTACCCTTACCATATTTCGAGATAAACCTTTGGTAAACGGGTCAGCAAGATTTCCACTTGACTTTACGTAGACAATAGAAATTACACCATTTTCTATTAACTGTCTTACGTACTCATGTCTTAGACTAATATGTCTAGATTTTCCATTATAGATTTTACTGTATGCTTTTGGCATTGTGGCTTGGCTATCACAGTAAATAGATATGACTGACATCGGTTGTGGCCACAACTCTATATCATATAACATGTTCCTTAGCCATTCTGCTTCTTTACCAGCCGAAGCCAAAGCAATAAACTCAGATTCCACAGTTGAATGAGAGATACACGATTGCTTTTTAGATGCCCATGATATTGCACCCCCACCAAGAGTGAATATCCAACCAGATGTTGACTTATTGTCACCCACACTAGTCACCTAATTAGCATCTGAATATCCTTTTAACACAGCTGGATATCCAGAATAATAGAGTCCTAAATCTTTGGTTTTCTTTAAATAACCAAAGACTCTTACAATGGATTTCCAATGCTCTGCACTAGGGTTACTAGTATACCTTGAAAGTCTGTTTACTGCGAAGGCTATATCTGGTCTTGTATAATGCATGGCATACATCATGCTTCCTATTGCACTGGCAAACTCGAGCTGTGCAATTGCCCTTCCAGTATTCTCAACTAACTTATAATTGGAATCAAACGGTGTATTTACCTCCTTAACATTGAGATGCTTATATTTAAGAAGTACCTTCTCAATGTAATGACTTTGACAAAATGCATAACCTTCACTATGTCTCTTAACCTTGATACCTAAGATAGTATCTACTTCATTAAGATCTTTCATCTTAAACACCGAAGCTAAAAACTTCTTAGTTTCACATACACCTAGCATATTTGTTCCAAATATAAGCATATCATCCACATACAAGCATACAATTACTCCATACTCACTAATAAACTTAGAGTAGACACACTTGTCGGCTCCATTGTATTTGAAACCATTAGTTAGAATAACAGTATCAAACTTCTCATGCCATTGTTTAGGTGCTTGTTTTAAGCCATACAATGACTTAACTAACTTACAGACTTTCTTTTCATTTCCAGGAAGCACAAAGCCTTCTGATTGATCCATATAGACCTCCTCGTCTAAATCTCCATTTAGGAAAGCTGTCTTTACATCCATTTGATGTACCACCAGCTTATAAATGGATGCAAGTGCTATTAGCACACGAATAGATGTGATCCTAGCAACCGGTGCATAGGTATCAAAGTAATCTATTCCTTCCCTTTGCCTAAATCCTTTAGCCACTAACCTAACTTTAAAGGTTTGAATAGTTCCATCAGTTCTATATTTTCTTCTAAATACCCATTTACAACCAATGGTATTAGAACCTAGAGGAAGATCCACAAGGACCCAAGTATTGTTGGACAATATTGAGTCCATTTCATCATTAACAGCTTCTCTCCAGAAAGCTGCATGTCTTGAAGCCATAGCTTCACTAAAAGTATTTGGATCTTCTTCCACATTTCCTACAAAAGGAAGCTTGCTAAGGACCTTTTCTCTGTTTCCTTCTACAAGATAAACATTCACTTGGTACAAAATGAAATCAGGACCAAAATCCTTTTCTTTTCTTACCTTTTGACTCCTCCTTTGTTCATTTGGTGAACTTGGTTCTATTCTCTTATTTCCACTAAGAGAATCATTAACCAATGAGTCAGATTCTTGTGTTTGTTTTGGTTCTATTTGAGAATCATTTATAAATTTGTTTTCAATGAATTCCACATCTCTTGATTCTACTATAGTGTTAGAACTCAAATCCAACAATCTATAAGCCTTAGAATTCACTGCATAACCAACAAACACACTCTTGATAGCTCTAGGTCCAAGCTTGGTTCTTTTAGGATCTGGAACTCTAAAGTAGGCTATACACCCCCACACTTTAAGATAACTTAAATTAGGTTTCCTACCATTCCATAACTCATATGGAGATGACTGAATTTTCTTAGATAGAACCCTATTATGCACATGACATGCAGTTAGCAAAGCTTCACCCCATAAATTGAAAGGTAGCTTTGCACTTACTATCATTGCATTTAACATTTCAACTAGTGTTCTATTCTTTCTTTCAGCTAAGCCATTTTGTTGGGGTGTATAAGGGGCTGACTTTTGGTGAATTAGTCCATTTTCCTCACAGTAAATGGTAAACTCTTGTGGAAAATATTCACCACCTCTATCACTTCTAAGAATTTTAATTCTTTTATCCTTTTGATTTTCAACCTCAGTTTTATACTTCTTAAACATATCAAAGGATTCATCTTTATTCTTCATTAGATAGACATAAGTATACCTAGATAAATCATCTATGAAAGTGATAAAGTAACGTTTTCCACCTCTAGTCAAAATACCATTCAATTCACACACATCAGAATGAACTAAATCTAGCAATTGTGAATCTCTATTAGTGGATGGAAATGGCTTCTTTCTTATCTTAGATTCAATGCATATTTCACATTTATCATGCACATCTTGTTTATAAGATATCAGCCCATGCTTTGACATATATTTCATATACTTGAAATTTAAATGTCCTAATCTAGCATGCCACAATAGAGAAGAATCCATAATATAAGCACAACCAACATCATTCTTATTAATAATCAAACTGAGTTTGTACATGTCATTACAAGAATAACCATTTCCAACAAACACACCAAACTTAGATAAAATAAGCTTGTCCGACTCAAGGACAGCTTTTACACCATTCTTAGACAATAAACTAGCTGAAACCAAGTTCTTCTTAATATCAGGAACATGATACACATTGGTGAGTTTGAGTTTCTTTCCACTACTCAAAATCAGCTCCACAGTTCCTGTTCCAAGCACTTTAGCGGAGTTATGATTGCCCATTAGGACTTCTAACCCATTGCCCGCTTCTTCATACTCTTTGAACAGCATCTTGTTGTTGTAAACATGGATTGTTGCACCAGAATCATACCACCACTCGGATGAATTTTCTGTTGCATTACCCATATGCACTTCGGTAATCATACCGATTTGCATTTCACTCACCATGGCCATAATCTCATCAACAACATTTGCCTCACTTGTGTTCAGTTCCTTTTCTTTCATTTGGTTCTTCAAGAATCTGCATTCTTGGATGTAATGACCTTTCTTTCCACAATGAAAACAGGCCCTACCTTTCTTGTTTTTGTTGGAATTAGTCTTCTTAACTATTTTCTTGTTTGGCCTGAAACTCTTATTAGTTTTACTACTTCCAACTCCACCATTTAGGACATAATTAATAGTCCCTTCATTTACTTTAGACATAGAATTGGTACCCTCACGAATTCGACTCTCTTTTTCGATTCGAAGGTGTGTACCAATCTGTTCTAAGGTAAGTCCTTCTGCCATGTGCAGAAGCTTCTTCCTATAATTGTTCCATGATGGTGGGAGTTTAGCAATGATTGCTCCCACTTGAAACAATTCTGGAATCTTGATGGATATATCATTTAACTTATGAACCAGAATTTGTAACTCATGCATTTGGTCCAAAACAGAAACATTATCCATCATTTTGAAATCAAAGTACTTCTGAATTATGAATTTATCCGTACCTTGGCTTTGTTGTATCCTGGAAGCTATTTGCTTTAACCCTTAGCAAACTCTATGGAGTGGGGGCAAATCTAGTTTTAAAGACAGCGATTTATCGTGCCTCAAAGCCTATTGTTCTCCTTTGATTCCCTAAAATTCCTAACACCAAGTGCTGCCGGAAGGTGTTTTAATGCAAACGTCATAATTGGAACATAGGTACTTAATACAATCTTCAAGAATTGCTTCTATCCTAAATTAAATTTCAAATTTCATAAAATGTCTACAATTTCAAGTTTTCAACTGTCTTCTCTTTCAAAGGTTGGACGTTTGTGTTTTGTCTTCCCTCAAAATGTTTGACAAAATGCCTGAACCAAAGTTCTCATCACCAAAACTCATTAGATTTTTTTTTTCTTGGCTGCAATAAGTCACGAAGACTTATCATAAATATATTTATTTTATCATACAATAATTTGAACCATGATCAAAATATTGGATTTTGCTATTTGTTTCCTTATTTGTTTCTGAAACCAATTTAATTTACTTTAATAAACAACATTCAATTTAATAAATAAAGGTTTCTAAGGTATTATCTATAGCCATCACAGATTCATTGTGCAGTTTGTGAGTACTAAAAATTTATTGATGCTATTAACTTGACATGTGATTATCTCAATCCAACATTCAGTTGGTCTATTCAGTTTGACACACATTGAAGATGCAGTTAGTGTTTAGGAATTGTTGGATTCAATTGCAAACCTCATTATCTTTTGACTCAGTTATTTTGTTTATCTGTGATCCCTTGATTATTAGCTTGGTTCTGGTAAGTGTCTGGCTCCCTAGGGTCTTTCTTTAGGTGAATTTGATAGATGTTTTGGTTTATTTTCACAACTTGAGATTATTTTATTCATTAAATGATGGTTTTTTTTTTTTTTTCTTCTATATAACGTTGATGTAAAGTACAATAAGTATCATGTATAGGTAAAAATTATTATCAGATTTGGAATATAATTAGTTTGTTTTAAATCTAATCCACCTATACAATAGGTTTATGATTGTTTCCTTTTTACCATTTACTTCTATCTTTCCTATTTGTTTATATTTGAAATCAGATGAATATGAATTTGATTCATCAGGGGACTTGGCTACTGACTGAGTCTTTTATTTATATTTTTTCTCTCTCATATAAATGTGAATTTTCTTCATAGGATGAAAGGTTTTAGAATTTGTAGTTGTGAATGTTCAATTGAAGATGTAAATAGGGACACACATGATGGATTCTACTTAAGTGAAAGTAAAAGTTGAAGGGTTGATCAGTACGGCACTTAGAAAAGTGCTTGAGGAGATGGAAGTTGTTAAGAGAAATTCAAGATTCGTTTGGTTGGTTCCCTTCATAATTTTTTTATATTTTTATTTTTAGTTTTAGAGGCTTTGCTTTGCTCATGGGTTGACGTTATGGTGACTATCGATTAAAATCGTTGAAAGTCGAACCTTTGGCATATAGGATCAATTTGGAGTAAAAATAATAATATGACCAGTTTTACCAAGGTTAGCTATAGGCTCAATTTGCAAAGTTATTTCTAAAAATAAAAAATAAAATAAAATAAGAAGAAGAAGAAGAATTATTTGCAAAGTTTTGTGTTACTTGTGGGAAAAAGAATTTTGTGTTGGGCAAGAAACAGAAGCAAAATTTCAGAGGGTGGTTGGAGATGATAACCCAAATAGAGTTGGTAGTTGGATGGCATGGCTTAAAAGATTCGCATGGAGTAAGGAGGCTAAATGTTCAACCGATTTTGTTATGGTCACTGATAAATGTGCGTTACAGTGTTCTTTTGATGATATAAATTAAGTAATTGTTATTTTGGAATGTAGTTTGTTCTTGCTATTTTTTTTTTTTTTTCTCCTAATAATTCGCGAGGGATTTGCTATTTGGTTCTCCTTATAATAAAAGCAAGCAGACAATGAGTCTTACCTTTTGAATTGTTGTGAGAGTTATTGTTTTATTTTTCCTTTGAGATTAGATATATTGTTTCATTATTAATAAAGTATATATATTTTACGCATTTATGTAAAACTTTCCCACGCATTGCACGGGTTAGTGACTAATTGTAATAATTAGAAATGAAAATGAGACAAACACTTTCAAATTCCTTTACAAAAAAAAAATTATATTTTCAAGTGACTCACTATTTCTCAATCGTCAACCTCTCTCGTCAAATCATTTACCACAACTTTCACAAAATTATCTCTAGTTTTTTATATCTCTCATTGTCAACAAGTGTTGGAGACTACATGTCTAAAATCCTTGCCCAAATATATATTTATGAAAGTGCAGTAGGTTTCATGCATAAGCAAACTTCACAGCAATATGAATTTGAAGTAATACTGCCAATGCTGCTATATTCATCTGATTTAATATTTGCACATCATGGAACCATGATAATCTTGTCTCCATTTTCCTACTTTGAGGAATAATCAGGATATCGCATGCTCCAGTGTCTCTTTAAACTGGAACAAACCCTGATCAATTCCTCTGTTTTTCTGCCATGTGGATCATACACAACCAAATTGTATGTATCTGTGACCTATTTCTAGTTTCTTTTCCTACTTGTAAGCAAAAATAAAAGAATGAGAACATGTGCCTAAATGACAACAGAGGAATTATGAAAGTAAATCATATGGTAAGCAATATAGTGAAAAGAATTGTACCGTTTGATCACCACGCTTTTCAACTGACGTCTCAAGGAGTTCATCTGGATCATATGTATTTCCAATAACAAAAGGGCCAAGAGAAGCAATGAGCTTCTCAGGGCTCCCAATTTCTTCAATTGATGAATTGGGTTTGTTAGTCTGGCGTATCAAAGGTGAAGCCACTACCTGGACTCTTCCTTGTTTCTCATCTTCAAATTTCACTTCCACCAAAGGCTCTGCAATTTTGGCTGGCAGTAATTACCAGATAATATGTTTGCTATTCGCAATTGCTTCCAAGTTGGTGGGAGGATGAACTGGTAGGGTTGCACATTTCCTGCAAAGAACTAAATCTCAAGTATCATTAGCATATACAAAAGAAACAAAATAATTAATTAGAAAACAATGCTAGAGAAATATTGGATGATGCATTTACTTAGAGGGTATATTTGCTGTTAGTAATACATGATAGACTCATAGACTTTAAAATATAGTTCATTCTGTTACTATGAGTTGTCTAGTTAAAAATGAATCGCAACAAAAACATTTGATATGCAAGTTATAGTATACGTTCTTTTTTACATAATTGATTATGTATTTAGTCAAATTATTTTTAGTTTTCAAGTAATACTTATCAATAAACTGGTTTTTCAGTCAGTTGATGATGGTGAAAATAACAGAAACAAGCAAAGGCATCAATTATGGTCGCAGAATTTGTGGCCCTAGCAAGGTGGAATATGCCACAGTGATAGTTTAACTTGTAACGGTGATAATAGTGACAACAGTGGCAACTGTCACTGGTGTCAGTTGCACAAGGAAAATGATGATTACAGTGTAAGGAAATGGATGGTGTTGGTGGTGTGAGCAACATGCATGGTAGAGGTGAGTGGTGACCGGCCTAACAGCAGTGATAAAGGCAGCAATGATGATCAGAATGCAGCAGGCATTGGGAATTATTAGTATGGTTTTGGAAATAGTGATTGTGGCATGGACTGTGGTGGTAAGAATTACATGGCTGTGAGCAACATGCATGGTAGTGGTGAGTGGTGACCGGCCTAACAACAGAGATAAAGGCAGCAATGATGATCAGAATGTGGCAGGCATTGGGAACTATAGTAGTATGGTTATGGTGAGAGTGACTGGCATGGACTGGTAGTAATAATTACATGGCAGTGACAGAATTGTCATTGCTCAATTGTTCATAACAAGAGTCACGAGTGTGTTGGAAAAGCCAATGTTGTTGGCTATGGTGCAGAAATTCAACGCTGGTAGTTGCAAATGAAGCACAAATATGTCATATGGTTAACCAAATGCAGTTTCCATCAAAACTACTCTATTAGTATTAACCAAACAGCCAAAAAAAGAGATCTATCATTTCCCTCACTTGGTGGGTGCTAAGAAAATATTAAAGGTTGACATTGTGGGACAAAAATTACCGTGTTCCCCAAATCTTCAATACTTGATTTCGATGTTATTGTGATACAAGGTGAAAGTACAATAGTTTTCATGGTTCATAATTTAGCAATGCTATAGATAGACACTGGCTGATGTGAAAGAAACTAAATAAGAGTTTCAGTGCTAATTGCAAAACTGAGATGTTTGGGAGTCTTTAAATGGACACAGAAAATTCAGGGAAAAATTTTTCATTGAACATAGGAACAACTTCTCTATGCAGTATGCATCCATCGATTTCCTGATCTAGACTTCATCTGATTTATTATAGTGCCACAAGCTCAAATCCAAACTATGCAAAGGCTTAGTAAATAATTCATGTATCAATGGTAGTAGTGGCACTCCCAGCACACACTTATGCTTTTGCTCACTCCCAACACAGAATTATGCCAAAAGCTCAAATCCAGTTCATTCAGTGAATCAAGATTTCCAGATCAGTTGATACATCGATGTAATGCAATGAGTTTTTCTTCTCAATGATAGGCTTTTAATATGGAAGTTTTGGAATTAAGCTACCTCCAAAAAGAGTATGATGCTAATATATTTGGTCTGTCTGGCACACAGGTGGACATTGAAAAGTAATTAGATGCTGACATTCAGGTAAGTCATACACCTTAGGACATACATATTTTATTGTTCCTTTACTTAATTTCACTTT
>BKZX01027636.1:0-18221 GCA_014362285.1 Fagus crenata
AGAAACAGCCTTTAGCCTCCACCAAAAAGCCACAACCCAAGTCAAGGGACAAGAAGAAGAAAAAGATCAAGACCCATACCAAAAAACACTCCTTGCAAAAACTCCAAGAAACATCTAATCAACCCTACTCCATGTCACGTGTTTTCAAGGGATAACCCTCCCCATCACTTATCAAATCTTCCTGAGTCTTTTCAGTTTATTAGAGTTCATATTCAGTTTATTAGAGTTCATATTTTGATGTTATTCTGCACTGCTCACGTTTACTGTCTGCAGCGATTATTTGATTTGATGGAAGAGTGTCTGCCATAGTTACTTCGTTGAAGGGAGGGCTCTCACGGCAGATCCTTATTCTCTGTATAAAGGCCCAGCATAGTAGCAGATCAAGTGGAGTGCACCATCAGCCATCAGGCCAGCTCAAAGGCCTGGTTTGGAGTTTTGGGCTCAACAACCCATTAATATAAGCTCGGCCCATCCTCAACCAACCATAAGCTGACACATGGCACTCATTGAATATTGAGCATTTACATTTTGGCGACTCTGCTGGGGAGTTGAGCAGCACTTCAGCAAATCAGATTTGCAGTAATGCCACCAAGGTCCAGAAGACAAAACTCAGTGGTAAACTCGCATCCTGACACAGAGTCAAACGCACAAAATCAAGCTGAAGGAGAGATGCAGCAGAACAACGGAGGAAACATGGGAAGAGGCGGTATCCCGAAGGGTAATCCAGGAGGAAGCAACCCAGGAGGACAGCCACCTTTAACCTTGATATATGAGTTGATTCAGGGTTTACAGCAGAATCAAGGAGAACTAGCTGAGTCCATAAGGCAGTTGAAGGAATCCAGTAATAACAGGGAAGCACAGGGAGGTAATGGAAGGAACCACGAAGAAAGGGACCACCATGATGAAAGAGATTCCAACAACAAGAATGATGCACCGTTCGTTACTATGTCAGACGTGGCGGACCTCCTCAAACAAGAAAGGGAACGACCACCTAAGGAGCCCAGGCATTTTGTGAGAAAGCCTCCCTATCCTAAGGAGCTGCTAAAGGACCCGTACCCTGAAAAATATGATACTCCGAATTTCTCCCTCTTCGACGGCCGGAAGGGTAGTGCAGTAGAGCACATCAGCAAGTTCCTGGACTCCATGGGTCCATTCGCTGGAAATGGGGGACTCTATCTGCGGGAATTCTCAAAGTCCCTTGTTGACAGAGCCTACACCTGGTATGCCATGCTGCCTGAAGGGTCCATTAAAGATTGGGAAGATATGGTGGAAAGCTTCTGCAGTAAGTACTTCCATGTGGAGGAAAAGATTACTCTGCTCAACTTGCACAGCACGAAGCAGTTGCCTGGCGAGGACCTTTTGAAGTACATTCACCGTTTCCGGGACATTTCTTTGGATTGCCACGTGAAGTATGAAGAAAGCGAGCTGGTTAAAGTATGCATAGACAACATGCTTCCCGAATTTAAAGCTCACCTCGAGAACTTGGATATTTCACAATTTGCACCATTGCTCCAGAAGGCTAGGAAGACAGCCTTGTCAGTCAAGCCTCACTCTGAAAAGGCTAGAGAAAAGAAGAGCCAGCACCAAGCACTCACTGTGTCAACTACAACCGCACCAACCGGAAACAAGAGGAAAAGGCCTATGGAAAAGGTTTTCGAAGAGCCACCCCCTTTGCCCTTCACCGTAGAAGAAATGATGGTGATCTTTGACAAGTGGGTGAAAGATGAAGTTATCAAGCTGCCGCAGATCAACAAGCCTCCCACTGAGGAAGAAAAGAGAGATCCCAAGTTCTGCCGTTATCACAGATATGTTCACCATCCAACCGCAGACTGCCGATCACTTCGATGGGAACTTAACCGAAAAATTCAAGATGGTACCCTACAACTCTCTCCGGAGCAGCAGAGGGTGCACAAGAATCCTTTTCCGAATCACAGGAAAGACCAAGGTAAAGCAGTTGTATCTGTGGTAATACGAGCCAGCACTAGTGATATGGAAGTAGATGAGTCTGCCGTAGCTGACACCACTCTAACACCAGCAGCTGTAAGGACCTTACAGAAAAGTCTGAAATTCAAATCTTTGTTCAACCAATTGGGGTTGGGACCAGAAGCTAGGAACGCTGCTACAGATGCCATTATCGCAATAGCAGCAGACTCAGGAGCAACCTGTTTTACCGCAGAAGCTCATGCCAGTCGTGCCTTCCTAGAAACCACCAATGCAGTAACCTTTACGGATGAGGACATGGAAGTCCAATATCCAGACCACCGCCGGCCCCTTTATGTGTCTGCTGTGATCAAAGATGTGCAAGTTAGGAGAGCTCTGGTGGACACAGGCTCTTGTCTGAATCTTATTCCATTGAGCACCCTCAAAGCAGCCAACATCCCACAACATAAGATCCAAGGTGCTCCTATTGAAGTAACAGGATTTGGAGGAGCAGCAGAATACACCATGGGGCATATACAGTTAGTCTTAAGAGTTGGGCCCATCGTGGCTCTTACACGATTCCATGTCGTGAATTCAGAAGTCCCATACCATGTGCTGCTTGGTAGACCATGGTTGCACAAGCATAAGCTGATTTCATCCACATATCACCAGTGTATCAAAGGAAGGCTCAATGGGAAGCCAATCCGTATAGCAGCAAATCCTTCACCATTTGACCAAACCGAGGCACATTTCATTGAAGCAGCCCTGTATGACGAGCTGTCTACTGAAGAACCATCAATCATCAAGCCGTCTGGGACACCCCTGCCAGATTGGGAAGACATAAAGAATGACCCAGATGTTGATCTGCGAGAAGTCCTAGAGCGAAAGAAAAAGAGGAAGGAACGTATGGCAGAAGATGAAAGTGCACCACGATGCATACGCGTCCAAATGCCTGATGGACACGTAGTCTACCGTTTATGAAGGTGCGTGGGACCTGATTGCCCACAGCAAGAAGGTCCCATACCAAAAGAGGGTGATCTGCGGCCCTCATGTTATTTGATACAGGAAGAAACTGAAGATTACAAAAGCTTGGCAGAAGAGAAGGAAGAGGCAAAATTAGAGAAGTCTGCGGCAGAGAATTCAAAGATAACTCCCAAAGAAGACCTGGAGGTAATTAACTTGAGTCATGATCCTGGTATTGATAAACCTGTTTCAATTAGCACCTCGCTGTCTGCTGTAGAGAGGGCTTGTCTTATTAATCTGTTAAAGGAGTACCAAGACGTGTTTGCATGGAAGTACGACGAAATGCCCGGTATAGATCCGGGGCTTGTGGCTCACTCCTTAAATGTAGAACCTGGTACCAAGCCTGTTGTGCAGCCAGCAAGAACTTTCCATACTGAAGTGGAAGCCCAAATCACCCAAGAAGTGAAGAAATTGCTCGCTGCCGGTTTCATCAAGCCAATTCAACATCCGCGGTGGCTGTCAAATATAGTACCAGTGAAGAAGAAAAATGGGCAGATCAGGTGCTGTGTAGACTTTCGCAACCTCAACAAGGCATGCCCGAAAGACGAATTTCCCTTGCCAAACATGGACTTGTTAATTGATTCTGCCGCGGGCAGCGCTATGTTTTCCTTCATGGACGGATTTAGCGGGTACAACCAAATCCGGATGTCGCCAAGGGATGCTGCAAAAACTGCCTTCCGCACACCCATAGGCAATTTCTATTACACTGTTATGCCGTTTGGCCTCAAAAACGCCGGTGCTACGTATCAAAGGACAATGACGGCTATGTTCCACGATATGATCCATCAAGAAATCGAAGACTACGTTGATGACATTGTAGTAAAATCCAAGAAAAGAGAAGACCATGTTGAAGTCTTGAGAAAAGTTTTTGAAAGGTGTCGTCTGTACAAGCTAAAAATGAATCCTCTCAAGTGTGCCTTCGGAGTGTCTGCGGGGAAGTTTCTGGGTTTCTTGGTGCATAACCGCGGAATTGACGTAGATCCAGCCAAAGCTTCTGCCATAGCCACCATGAAGCCGCCAACGTCTCACAAGGAATTAAAGAGTTTTCTGGGAAGATTATCGTATATCAGAAGATTTATACCGGGTTTGGCAGCAGTAACTTCTACCTTTTCACACCTCCTAAAGAAGGGAGTCTCTTTTAATTGGTCTGCAGAGTGTCAAGAGGCTTTTGAGAAAATCCAAGCAATTATGACAAAACTCCCCACAGTGTGCGCTCCAATTGCTGGAAAACCCCTCCGGCTCTACTTAGCTTCCAACAGCCAGGCAATAGGAGCACTGGTAGCGCAAGAAAATGATGATGGTGTTGAGCAGCCTGTGTACTATGTCAGTCGCGGATTAAAAGATACTGAAACACGTTACTCAGTGGCAGAACGAGCATGTTTGGCCCTTGTGTATGCTTCTCAGCGTCTGCGGCATTACTTCTTGGCCCATAGAATTCAGTTGATGACCAAGTCTCACCCAATTAGGAGTCTGCTGCAACGACCAGTTCTCTCAGGCAGGCTTGCCCAGTGGCTATTACAGTTATCACAATATGAGATATCCACCGAAACTCCAACAGCAATTAAGAGTCAGGCTATCGCAGACCTCTTGGCTCAATTCCCTGGAGAAGATAGTTCAACAATTTCACAAGAGGTTCCTGGGGAAGTTGGGGGAGCACTATTGGTCGGAATGACAGATTCAATATGGACCTTGAACTTCGATGGTTCTTCCACGTCCGTGTCAAGCGGAGCCAGTGTTGTACTCACTAGAGAAGATGGCGAAACCATTGCTAAGTCCTTCAAGCTGGATTTTCCCTGTTCTAACAATGCCTCGGAGTACGAAGCTTACATCACAAGGCTAGCCATAGCACACGGAATGGGGATAAAGAACTTAAGGGTGATTGGTGACTCAAATCTCATAATCTGCCAAGCCAAAGGGGAATTTTCATTAAAGGAGCCTTCTCTGGCACCCTATCGTGCACTTGCTCAGAGGTTAGAGGAAAAGTTTTCCACCTTCGAAGTTACACATGCTTTGAGGAGCGAAAACCGTTATGCGGATGCATTGGCAGCTTTAGGATCACAAGTAGCATTTGAAGGACCTACGGCAGATGTCACAATCAATAAAAGAAGCACCCCAATCACTGAGCTGCTGAGGGAAGAATACGAAGAAGGGGACCCTGACAAAGAGGATTGGAGAACTCCTCTGAAGAGCAAACTCATGTCCCCAAAGGACGTGGCAGACCTAAAAGCCTTGAAGGATTTTGTACTGATCTCTGGAGAACTCTACCGCAGACTACCTGGGGGGATTCTAGCAAGGTGCGTAAGCCACCAAGAAGGGACAAAGAAGCTACAGGAAGTTCATGAGAAGTCATGCGAGCTAGAAGGAGGGGTAAGCCTCTATCGCAGACTCCAACGCTTGGGCTATTTTTGGCCAGAGATGAGCAAGGAAGCAGCAGACTTGCAGAAGCGTTGCCCAACCTACCAACACCAACATGAGAGTGAACAAGTATGTGCTACCTTTCTTTCAAGTGATTGGCGAACTCCTTTCCTGGAATACTTCATAGAGGGTATCCTACCGCAGACTGGTAAAGAAGCAGCTCGTATCAAAAGGTTGTCCACTAGATATTTTGTGGAGAGTGGTATTCTATTCCGAAAGGGATTCCATGGAGATCCTTTGAGGTGCCTAAGCCTGTCAGAATCTCAGACAGTGATGAAGGAGGCTCATTCAGGAGAATGTGGGGAGCACCAGGGAAAGAAAAGGTTGTATCAATTGCTGCTCACACTTGGCTATTATTGGCCGACAATGAAGAGGGATACGGCAGACTTCGTCAAAGCATGCCACACCTGCCAAATGCAAGCCAATCTGATCCATACACACCCCACCAATCTGCAGAATATGGCCACACCATGGCCTTTCCACACTTGGGGGCTGGACCTCATTGGTCCTATTAATCCGCCATCCGGTGGATATATTTGGATATTGGCAGCCACAGAGTATTTTACAAAGTGGGTTGAGGCCATCCCACTTCGCAAGGCCACCGGAGCAGCCGTGGCTAATTTCATCCGGGAACATATCATCACAAGATTTGGCATTCCCCACAAGATCATTAGTGACAACGGTACTCCTTTTGTTAACAAAGATGTTCGAGAAGTGTTAGAGCACTACCGGATCAAGCACCGGCGGTCTACACCCTATTACCCTCAAGGTAACGGGCAAGCAGAGGCTACTAACCGCATGTTGCTGAGAATTCTGAGTAAGATGGTTTTTGATTATGGTAAGGGTTGGAATTCCCACTTGGCGGATGTGTTATGGGCTTACCGCGGATCACCCAAGACAGCCACTGGTTTCACTCCATTTTCACTGGTATATGGGACGGATGTTATCTCACCATCTGAATTACTTGTACCAAGTCCACGGATCCTACAAGGATCGGAATTAGAAGCTGATGTTGAAATGTGTGCGGAAGCCAGAGTAGCAGACCTGGAAAGCCTAGATGAAGCAAGAGAGCTAGCCTTAGCTCGCAGTCTGCGATACCATCAGAAGTTGGCAGATGCCTATGGGAAGACGGTGCATACCAGGATATTTTCACAAGGACAAATGGTTTTGAAGACAGCAGATCACGTAAGGAGAGGTCTGCCATCACCATCCAAGTTCACACCAAATTGGGAAGGGCCTTACGTAATCCGCGAAGCACATGACAGCGGATACTATAGGTTATCTAAAGCGGATGGAACCATCTTGGCAGACCCAATCAATGGGAAATGGTTGAAGGAGTACTACTCCTAGACGTATAAGTACTAGTAAGTTTTTGTGCCTTTTGCCTTAGCACGAATCAATTTGCCATATTACCCCCTTCGTGCCTTCTGCCATAGTGCAAATCAATCTGCCATATTATCCTTTTGTGCCTTTTGCCTTAGCACAGGTCAAGTTATGACATTGTTATTATTAAGCATCTTTGTGTGACTTTTGCCTTAGAACAAATCAAACTACTGTTGCTTTTCAAAAAAAAAAGTGGAATGATGATCACCATTTATGCCTTGATATGATTATCTTATTTCACTCCACAAAACATTACAAAAAAAAAAAAAATAATAATAACAAGAGAATATATCTAAACAATAAGTATTTTACAACTAACAAGCATTTTAAACAAAGCATATAGATATGTTAGATTAATAACCATCACAGTCAAAGTTACACACTTGTCAAAAGCAATAACACACAAAGTTTGAAATACTTAGACCAACATGGTCGTGACAAAAGCTCACACTCTAAATTCAATCAAGTAAGCCATCAATCGGCGATGCAACTTCAACAGCTTCGGGGGATGCTGCAGCAGCAGACATCAACTCCCCTTGATAAGAAACTAAAACAGCAAGAGTACTCTGCAAAGAGGAAATTTGCTCCTGCACAATCTTCATCTCACTAACAATCGCCTCGCCAAAGAACTTGCGGGCTACCTTCCGCAGATGCTCAAGCATGAAGTCAAGATCAAAGCCCACAGCTATAAGGTCTTGCACTACACTCCTCCATGACAAAATCTTGGGCTCACTCAAAGTCTTGAAGCTGGTTCTCCGCATATCAGCTAAAACACTGCCCAACAGAGAAAGCATTGGTCCGCCAAACCCGGCACCAAACTTGAAATGGGTAGTGAAGTCCCCGAACTTCGCAGACAATCCCTGCAAAAGAGGCACAGGATCTTGATACACCCAAAAGTTGCCATAAGCAACCAATGGGCCTTCGAATCTCCAGAAGTGCCAATCAAGATAGGGATTGGGGGCTCTCTCCTCAAAACTTGCAAAAAACGCAGTAACCCTCCCAGGAATAATCACCTCTACTGCAGACTGTGTCTGAGAGGAACTGGGAGCCGCAGACACTACATGAGCAACGCACTCCTTCTCCACAAGAACAGGTGCCTCAACATCTGACCAAAACAAAAAAAATGAATGTAACAAACAGAGGTGATAAACATAAGAAAAGTAGTTTACTTTCTTTCACCAAAGAGATATTACCTTCGGGGACTACATCCACACCACGGACCTCTGTGTCTGCCATACCGCCACCATCGGCATCTTGGATTAAAGTTCCCTCAAGAGCAGGGACTTGTCCACCAATGAAAGTCCCTGAAGAAGGATGATCACCAATCACCATAGGGGAGCTCTCCCCTCTAAAGATCCTCTCAAAACGAGGAGCAACTCCAAACAACGAAACCCCCTCCATAACTGAGGCCACCCTAGCAAAAGGAGGATTCAAATGAAACTCAATCGGATCAATAGTACGAGGCTCATCAGGTTGATCAACAAATGGAATGATCTGAAGTGGTTGAGGCTCATCCGCAATCGTCTCTTCTGAATCAACAGAATCAGTGCCTTGGTCATGATCCTCCTCGGCAGCAGACCCTACAATGATACCTGTGTTAAAATTCACAACAGGAATAATTTCATGTACCATACTAACACGGGTTCTGTCTGCGATACCTGCAAGAGTCTCGTCTGCTATAACTGGGGCAGTTTCATGTGCTGCGTCAACAAGAGTCTCGTCTGCCATGACTTGGGTAATTTCATGTGCTTCAGGAACCACATCTGCCATGACGACAGGAATTTCACCAGGAGCTTCTTCTGCCATAATCGAGGAAGTTGACTGAACGGCCTCGTCTGCCATAACAAGAACAGCCTCATCTGATACAGTAACTCCTAAAGCCTCGTCTGCCATGGCATCATCAGAATCAGTCCAATCAATAGGACTGTCTTTCACAGCAACATCATCAGTAGACTTCAATGCTACTTCTTCCCTTCCCACAATGCTTTCATTCACCTCGGTCGTCCCTGCACCAGCATCCACGACATCATCACCACCGCTGACTTCCTGCAAGAGAAAAGAAGAAAGAGGTTCAGTCTCCTTGGAGGCAGACACGGTGAGAGTTTTTAAAAAAAAAAAAAAAAGAGGAAAATTTGATACTACCTCAATAACAATGGGAGCCCAATCAGAACCCTCACCCTCATCACCTACTCTCCGTTTAGCCTAAACAAAAGATGAAAGAACATGTATAAGTCCAAGATACTAAGCAGTACATGATCAACCAACCAATGATGCGAAAGGACCAATAAACATTTACCTGAGATTGGACTTGTTCTTCAGCAGCTTTCCTTTTACTCCTTGTACGGCCATATATGGTGCTAGGAGGAGTAGGAACAGCAGACTCTTTCTCAATCGGAGTGGCAGACTCCGCTGGAGGCTCTTCACCCGAAGAAGGAGGAGCAACCGCAGATTTCTGGGTAGGCTTGCTTTTAGCTTTCTTCACTGCTACGCTCTTACTCCTAGGCTGGCTTTTGGTCTTGGTAGAAGGAGAGGTAGATTTCCCCTGAATGGCGGAAGGCTCTGTCTCTTTTGGAGGAGAGGAAGTGTCTTCAGTAGGATTCACAGGTGGATCAACGGCGGGTTTCTTTTGAGACTTAGAAGTCCCTGCAGCAGACTTCTTCTTCTTCGAAGTACCAGGAGCCATCAGGGCCCTACCTCCCAATTCTGAGGGAGGAATCATAGACATGTCCATAGCCACCTTGGGACGTTTCGAGGAGGCCTTAGCCGCAGACTTAGGCTTTTGTTTTGAAGCTGCAGGGGAAGAAGCACCTTTACCGGAATCAACCTTCTTACCTCCTTTTCCCCTCTTAGAATCCAACCTCAACCGCTCCTCCACCACCTTCACAGATTCCTTCCAACTTGAAGGGAACGCAGTGCTATATAAGATCCACCCATCCCGTGAACCATCCCATTCTGCAAAGCCCAAGCCCTGCCTCTCGGCATAAGAAATTGCGGTTTGAGTAGGGGGAGATAGAGTCGTGGTCTCCGTAGGATGTGCATGGTGATTGGGCAAAGGAACCCTGGTCCCTCTGCCTTGTCTGACATAATCTGCCATAGCAGCAGCCACCCTGAGCCAATACTCCTGCATCGCCACAGTGCATATGCCAAGCCTTCCCCCACAAGGAATAACCATACGCGATACAGATTGGCTCCAATAATCAAATGCATGGTCGTTCAAGAAGGGAGCGATACTGGGAGTTCGAGGAAGAGTCTCGCTGGGGCTGCCTGGCACACTCTGATCCAAACCAAACTGCCTATGCACCCTGTTAGGACAATAGTGAGTGTACTCCACACCCTTGTCACTCCACACAGGCAACCAACCCGGATTCACCGCAGACAAATAGGTCAAGCTTCTGGTGTCATCAGGAGACAATTCAAAGCTTTGACTAGCGATGTCACTGAACCAGTACAGCACAGAATGGCAAGAGAAATCTGCATAACGATAAGAATAGGGACGCCATAAAACACACTCCTCGAAATCCAAGGAGGGAACCAAATCAGGATCTCTCCCTCGCAGGCTGACCCAGCGATAGACGAGCGGCAGATTGGTCCTTAAATCCGGGTACCTTCTCAAAATATGGCGGGACATGTTCTTGAACTTTTCCCTTATTTGGCTATTGTCATTGCCAACTTCCTGGTAATTCAGAGAGCGTTCCCAAAGGAAGGTCTGCAGTGCGGAAGTGTTGAAGCAGGTAGTAATAAAATGACAAGACCCACCGCGGATCTCGTCAAGACAAACAGAATCTAACTGCAGATATAAATAACCCAGAAACATAGCGGCAAGCGGAAAACGATGACCAAAAGAAATCTTTACAGCTAAGCGAAAGTACAAAGGTTTCATGGAGTAATAGGGAGCATCACCAAACAGACACTTACAGAGCCAGTACGCGACGAAAGCAGCACGGCGGATAGCAGGCTCGGTCCCTTTGGCAAAATAGACAGACCAAGCATTGATTCTAGTACTGGCACGAGCCATTAACGCCTGTTCCACCAAGGTCTCTTCCTCAGACATCTCAACAGCAAATGGGTCCATATCGCCCAACACAGGAAGCAACCAGTGATTCTCCACGTCTTCCAAAGTGATAGTAAGTTCACCCCATGAGAAGAAAAACGTGTGTGTAGAAGTACACCACCTCCGCAGAATCTGCCGCAACATCTCAGTGTTTCGATACATATTGCAACTCCGCGAAAGAAGTATTGCCTCAGCCACATCCGCACGTTCCAGAAGAGCACAAAACTTAACATCCATAAATTCGTCTGCCACCCAATGAAACCAGTCTGCGGCAGCGGAGCAGGGAAACTCGAAATCGATAGGCACCGGTTGCATATCTCCCCTCTGAATCCTAAGATCAGAAATGCTAGAAAGGGGAGGAACCCAGACCTGATCTGTGGTAACCTCTTGGCCCTCAGCATCCATTCCCAGTTAGAAGGAGGAAGGGAGACTTTGTTGGGAATGTTTGGAAAATTTCCACCGTTGTCGTACCAGGGGTCCAGGAGAGGGAAAACGAAATCTTCCCTGTCATCTTCAGGCACGGGAGAAAACCTAGAACTGTCAATGCCCTCATCGCCAACGGGACCCGCGGCTATGCTCCCAGCATCTGCCGTAGGGATTTCGGGATCGTCACCACTAGCCATCGCAGTGTCAGGAGGGGGGTGAGAAGAAGATGAAGCCATGGGTAGAAGAGGGGAATCGGCGGTGGGGAAGTTTCTTCACTGGTTTTTCTCTCTTTTCTTTTTCTTTCTCTCCTAAACAGAACAACACAAAAAGAAAAAAAAAACTCTCCTTTCTCCTCTTATTTCTCTCTCGTTTTGCAAAACCGAAGTCCTTAATGAGGAAAAACTAATTATGGGGGCTGGTGATTGGGATTTAGTAAGTTGTGTTTCATTAAGGTATTATTTGAAAGGGTGTATGGGAATTGGCAGTAACTGATGCCAAGAAGGAGTGTGAGGAGGTAGTTACCAAGACTACCGCCACTTCCTTCAGAATAGGAACATCACGATTCAAAAAAAAAAAAAAAAAAAGGAATTTTTTGAATCAAAGGTTATATCTGTACACATGCTTCACACAAACACTCACCCATGCCTCACGTGGGTGCACTTTGAGGCATGGGCTCGGGGGGCTAATGTAGATGCCCACTTTTTGCCTAAGTTACGGCAGACTAAGAGGAGCCCACAGAAGTCATCTGCAGTAAGCCCAGAGTAAGGTAAGTAACACGATTTGGGGAAAAGCCCAAAGCACAACAGCCCACGATGGGCCCAGGAGGCAATGTGTCATTGCAAGAGAAACTAGTCTGCTGTAAAGCCCAAGGCTTATTGGGAGCAATCTGCCATAAGTCCCCAATAATGAGCCCAACCCACGAAAAAGTCAGGGGGTAAAGAGTAATTTCAGATGGAGCCCTACTACTACATTCCTTAAAAAGGTAGAACACTCCAGAAGAATCAAAAGGGGAAAGCCCTCTGAACTGAAGAAAAGCGCTGTTCACCATTCCCTCAGACGGCAGACTCACATCTACCGTTGCCAAAGCTTTTCTGCACAGCAGACGAGGGAAAAGAGCAACGGCAGACTCGCAAGAAGAGTAAAGTTTCAGCCCAAGGAAAAAAAGATAACCTGGGGAAGACGTGAATGAAGGTAGCCGTCGTCCCTGCCACCTCTCTTGCACGGCAGACGAGAAGATGAGCAGCAGAATCACAAAAATGGAAAGAGCACAACCAAAGACAAAAGGAAGCCTGGAGACAATATGAGGGGAGTAAGCACAGACCGGCCTACGATAGTTCCTACTCCCTCTGCACGGCAAACAACAGTCAAACAATGGCAGATTCATGAAAAAGGAAGGAGTTCAACAAGAAGACGAAAGATGCTTCCATGATAACATAAATAAAGGTAATGTAGTCACCAAAGCCCAAACCTATGGTGACTGCCAGTAAGATTTCATTGAAAGACTAAGGGGGATTTGGTTTGGAGGTAGGGGGTTATTTCTCAAAAGGGTATTGAAGTCTGCGGCTCAAGTGTATCACACCCGTTGGGGGGTATGAGCACAAGTGACCAGCAAACCTCAAACACCCTAATGAAGACACGTGCAGACAAAGCTTTCACCATGGAGCCAATTTCTTTCACCAATTTGGTCTGTGGCAATATTTTATGTTATCAGGAAATATTGTCAGCTTGACCCCAATGAGGAAGCCCATTATCCGAAAGTTAAAGAAGTGGCCAGGTCAAAACAATGAACTCCATGGATCATCGCAGACCATTATAAAAGAAGGAAACACAGTCATGTCAAGGCAACCTCTCCAGTCCAGAAACAGCCTTTAGCCTCCACCAAAAAGCCACAACCCAAGTCAAGGGACAAGAAGAAGAAAAAGATCAAGACCCATACCAAAAAACACTCCTTGCAAAAACTCCAAGAAACATCTAATCAACCCTACTCCATGTCACGTGTTTTCAAGGGATAACCCTCCCCATCACTTATCAAATCTTCCTGAGTCTTTTCAGTTTATTAGAGTTCATATTCAGTTTATTAGAGTTCATATTTTGATGTTATTCTGCACTGCTCACGTTTACTGTCTGCAGCGATTATTTGATTTGATGGAAGAGTGTCTGCCATAGTTACTTCGTTGAAGGGAGGGCTCTCACGGCAGATCCTTATTCTCTGTATAAAGGCCCAGCATAGTAGCAGATCAAGTGGAGTGCACCATCAGCCATCAGGCCAGCTCAAAGGCCTGGTTTGGAGTTTTGGGCTCAACAACCCATTAATATAAGCTCGGCCCATCCTCAACCAACCATAAGCTGACACATGGCACTCATTGAATATTGAGCATTTACATTTTGGCGACTCTGCTGGGGAGTTGAGCAGCACTTCAGCAAATCAGATTTGCAGTAATGCCACCAAGGTCCAGAAGACAAAACTCAGTGGTAAACTCGCATCCTGACACAGAGTCAAACGCACAAAATCAAGCTGAAGGAGAGATGCAGCAGAACAACGGAGGAAACATGGGAAGAGGCGGTATCCCGAAGGGTAATCCAGGAGGAAGCAACCCAGGAGGACAGCCACCTTTAACCTTGATATATGAGTTGATTCAGGGTTTACAGCAGAATCAAGGAGAACTAGCTGAGTCCATAAGGCAGTTGAAGGAATCCAGTAATAACAGGGAAGCACAGGGAGGTAATGGAAGGAACCACGAAGAAAGGGACCACCATGATGAAAGAGATTCCAACAACAAGAATGATGCACCGTTCGTTACTATGTCAGACGTGGCGGACCTCCTCAAACAAGAAAGGGAACGACCACCTAAGGAGCCCAGGCATTTTGTGAGAAAGCCTCCCTATCCTAAGGAGCTGCTAAAGGACCCGTACCCTGAAAAATATGATACTCCGAATTTCTCCCTCTTCGACGGCCGGAAGGGTAGTGCAGTAGAGCACATCAGCAAGTTCCTGGACTCCATGGGTCCATTCGCTGGAAATGGGGGACTCTATCTGCGGGAATTCTCAAAGTCCCTTGTTGACAGAGCCTACACCTGGTATGCCATGCTGCCTGAAGGGTCCATTAAAGATTGGGAAGATATGGTGGAAAGCTTCTGCAGTAAGTACTTCCATGTGGAGGAAAAGATTACTCTGCTCAACTTGCACAGCACGAAGCAGTTGCCTGGCGAGGACCTTTTGAAGTACATTCACCGTTTCCGGGACATTTCTTTGGATTGCCACGTGAAGTATGAAGAAAGCGAGCTGGTTAAAGTATGCATAGACAACATGCTTCCCGAATTTAAAGCTCACCTCGAGAACTTGGATATTTCACAATTTGCACCATTGCTCCAGAAGGCTAGGAAGACAGCCTTGTCAGTCAAGCCTCACTCTGAAAAGGCTAGAGAAAAGAAGAGCCAGCACCAAGCACTCACTGTGTCAACTACAACCGCACCAACCGGAAACAAGAGGAAAAGGCCTATGGAAAAGGTTTTCGAAGAGCCACCCCCTTTGCCCTTCACCGTAGAAGAAATGATGGTGATCTTTGACAAGTGGGTGAAAGATGAAGTTATCAAGCTGCCGCAGATCAACAAGCCTCCCACTGAGGAAGAAAAGAGAGATCCCAAGTTCTGCCGTTATCACAGATATGTTCACCATCCAACCGCAGACTGCCGATCACTTCGATGGGAACTTAACCGAAAAATTCAAGATGGTACCCTACAACTCTCTCCGGAGCAGCAGAGGGTGCACAAGAATCCTTTTCCGAATCACAGGAAAGACCAAGGTAAAGCAGTTGTATCTGTGGTAATACGAGCCAGCACTAGTGATATGGAAGTAGATGAGTCTGCCGTAGCTGACACCACTCTAACACCAGCAGCTGTAAGGACCTTACAGAAAAGTCTGAAATTCAAATCTTTGTTCAACCAATTGGGGTTGGGACCAGAAGCTAGGAACGCTGCTACAGATGCCATTATCGCAATAGCAGCAGACTCAGGAGCAACCTGTTTTACCGCAGAAGCTCATGCCAGTCGTGCCTTCCTAGAAACCACCAATGCAGTAACCTTTACGGATGAGGACATGGAAGTCCAATATCCAGACCACCGCCGGCCCCTTTATGTGTCTGCTGTGATCAAAGATGTGCAAGTTAGGAGAGCTCTGGTGGACACAGGCTCTTGTCTGAATCTTATTCCATTGAGCACCCTCAAAGCAGCCAACATCCCACAACATAAGATCCAAGGTGCTCCTATTGAAGTAACAGGATTTGGAGGAGCAGCAGAATACACCATGGGGCATATACAGTTAGTCTTAAGAGTTGGGCCCATCGTGGCTCTTACACGATTCCATGTCGTGAATTCAGAAGTCCCATACCATGTGCTGCTTGGTAGACCATGGTTGCACAAGCATAAGCTGATTTCATCCACATATCACCAGTGTATCAAAGGAAGGCTCAATGGGAAGCCAATCCGTATAGCAGCAAATCCTTCACCATTTGACCAAACCGAGGCACATTTCATTGAAGCAGCCCTGTATGACGAGCTGTCTACTGAAGAACCATCAATCATCAAGCCGTCTGGGACACCCCTGCCAGATTGGGAAGACATAAAGAATGACCCAGATGTTGATCTGCGAGAAGTCCTAGAGCGAAAGAAAAAGAGGAAGGAACGTATGGCAGAAGATGAAAGTGCACCACGATGCATACGCGTCCAAATGCCTGATGGACACGTAGTCTACCGTTTATGAAGGTGCGTGGGACCTGATTGCCCACAGCAAGAAGGTCCCATACCAAAAGAGGGTGATCTGCGGCCCTCATGTTATTTGATACAGGAAGAAACTGAAGATTACAAAAGCTTGGCAGAAGAGAAGGAAGAGGCAAAATTAGAGAAGTCTGCGGCAGAGAATTCAAAGATAACTCCCAAAGAAGACCTGGAGGTAATTAACTTGAGTCATGATCCTGGTATTGATAAACCTGTTTCAATTAGCACCTCGCTGTCTGCTGTAGAGAGGGCTTGTCTTATTAATCTGTTAAAGGAGTACCAAGACGTGTTTGCATGGAAGTACGACGAAATGCCCGGTATAGATCCGGGGCTTGTGGCTCACTCCTTAAATGTAGAACCTGGTACCAAGCCTGTTGTGCAGCCAGCAAGAACTTTCCATACTGAAGTGGAAGCCCAAATCACCCAAGAAGTGAAGAAATTGCTCGCTGCCGGTTTCATCAAGCCAATTCAACATCCGCGGTGGCTGTCAAATATAGTACCAGTGAAGAAGAAAAATGGGCAGATCAGGTGCTGTGTAGACTTTCGCAACCTCAACAAGGCATGCCCGAAAGACGAATTTCCCTTGCCAAACATGGACTTGTTAATTGATTCTGCCGCGGGCAGCGCTATGTTTTCCTTCATGGACGGATTTAGCGGGTACAACCAAATCCGGATGTCGCCAAGGGATGCTGCAAAAACTGCCTTCCGCACACCCATAGGCAATTTCTATTACACTGTTATGCCGTTTGGCCTCAAAAACGCCGGTGCTACGTATCAAAGGACAATGACGGCTATGTTCCACGATATGATCCATCAAGAAATCGAAGACTACGTTGATGACATTGTAGTAAAATCCAAGAAAAGAGAAGACCATGTTGAAGTCTTGAGAAAAGTTTTTGAAAGGTGTCGTCTGTACAAGCTAAAAATGAATCCTCTCAAGTGTGCCTTCGGAGTGTCTGCGGGGAAGTTTCTGGGTTTCTTGGTGCATAACCGCGGAATTGACGTAGATCCAGCCAAAGCTTCTGCCATAGCCACCATGAAGCCGCCAACGTCTCACAAGGAATTAAAGAGTTTTCTGGGAAGATTATCGTATATCAGAAGATTTATACCGGGTTTGGCAGCAGTAACTTCTACCTTTTCACACCTCCTAAAGAAGGGAGTCTCTTTTAATTGGTCTGCAGAGTGTCAAGAGGCTTTTGAGAAAATCCAAGCAATTATGACAAAACTCCCCACAGTGTGCGCTCCAATTGCTGGAAAACCCCTCCGGCTCTACTTAGCTTCCAACAGCCAGGCAATAGGAGCACTGGTAGCGCAAGAAAATGATGATGGTGTTGAGCAGCCTGTGTACTATGTCAGTCGCGGATTAAAAGATACTGAAACACGTTACTCAGTGGCAGAACGAGCATGTTTGGCCCTTGTGTATGCTTCTCAGCGTCTGCGGCATTACTTCTTGGCCCATAGAATTCAGTTGATGACCAAGTCTCACCCAATTAGGAGTCTGCTGCAACGACCAGTTCTCTCAGGCAGGCTTGCCCAGTGGCTATTACAGTTATCACAATATGAGATATCCACCGAAACTCCAACAGCAATTAAGAGTCAGGCTATCGCAGACCTCTTGGCTCAATTCCCTGGAGAAGATAGTTCAACAATTTCACAAGAGGTTCCTGGGGAAGTTGGGGGAGCACTATTGGTCGGAATGACAGATTCAATATGGACCTTGAACTTCGATGGTTCTTCCACGTCCGTGTCAAGCGGAGCCAGTGTTGTACTCACTAGAGAAGATGGCGAAACCATTGCTAAGTCCTTCAAGCTGGATTTTCCCTGTTCTAACAATGCCTCGGAGTACGAAGCTTACATCACAAGGCTAGCCATAGCACACGGAATGGGGATAAAGAACTTAAGGGTGATTGGTGACTCAAATCTCATAATCTGCCAAGCCAAAGGGGAATTTTCATTAAAGGAGCCTTCTCTGGCACCCTATCGTGCACTTGCTCAGAGGTTAGAGGAAAAGTTTTCCACCTTCGAAGTTACACATGCTTTGAGGAGCGAAAACCGTTATGCGGATGCATTGGCAGCTTTAGGATCACAAGTAGCATTTGAAGGACCTACGGCAGATGTCACAATCAATAAAAGAAGCACCCCAATCACTGAGCTGCTGAGGGAAGAATACGAAGAAGGGGACCCTGACAAAGAGGATTGGAGAACTCCTCTGAAGAGCAAACTCATGTCCC